>VYXB01010642.1:539836-614836 GCA_013397135.1 Pachyramphus minor
AAAGGAAAAAAAGATGAAAATAATCCAGCTCCTTTTCATTTGGGAGACAAAAGCCTTTCAGTGCTGCGTCCATGCGCTCTTGACTACTGTTTTGACACTGTGTCAAGATGCTCCCTCTCTGCTCCAGGTCTCAGATCACAGTTGGAGTGTCTTGATACAGTGTTGAATCAGTAGTGTCAGCAAGTCTCAGAGCAGAGTCAAAGAGCCTCAATGTAGCCTCAGAGCAGGTAGAGTCACAGAGACCTTTCCCCTAAACTGAAGTAGGCAGAGGCTGCTCCACTTTTATTTAATTTTTAATTGTTTGTTTTAACACATTTCGACCGAGCTGCACCAGGCTCGTGCACCTAATTAATAGTCTTCCTTGCAGTAAGGGATCAGAGCTAACTCTCCCAACCCTGAAGAGCTGTTAAAAAGCAGCATGGAATAAAGTTAATATTTTCTTGAACGGGCAAGCCCAGGCACAGGGACTGAGGACACGCACTGCCTCAGAGCAGCCGGCACTGTAGACAAAGTTTGTTGACAGGGCCAGACCCTGCTTTGGTGGCACCCAGTTCTGCCATTTGATAGCCCTGCTGTGCTTCCCCAGGGAAAAGTGGAGGAGCTCATGCCTTGAACCCTGCTGCAGCTGCTGATCCACTGTCTTCTGTTGCTGTAGACCTGAATGGAAACATGATCTCCCCTCTCACAGGCACTGCGTGTATCTGCAGGCCAAAGCCCTGACTTCCCCAACATCCACAGGAGCCTTCTCAGCAAGACAAACAGGGGCACAGTTTTTCTTACCATTTCATTAAAAAAGTAATTATTAAAACAAAAATGTTTTAAAGCTTGAACACACAAACTGTTTTTGGATTTCATCCTAGGAAATACAGCAAAAGTGCACAGAGCCCATGATTAAAAATATTGCTGCCTGAATAACCCTGTCTGGACCAAACTACAGCTAAGAAAACTGTCTCTAAAGCACTGAATGCCAAAGCGTTGATATACCAGGCATCATGTTTTGGGACAAGATGGATATCTGTCCCTAAAAAGGCATTTGAGAAGGAATGAAAACAGACCAGGGCTTAGAAAGAAGATAACTAGACTTAAGAGGCTGGATTAGAAACTGTAAATAGGTCAAAGCCAATTTTGCTGTAGTTTTATGTCTGAATATGTAATCCAGTCAATTTGGTATGCTAACACCAGGGGAGCACACAGATCAATGTATACAATTTAGGTCAAATGACCACTGCAGAGTGAGATGCACACATGCTTCTCACAACTGAGTCAAATTTATCCCTGATATAAATGCAGTGATTTCACTAGACTTTTAGCAGGGATATATGTGCTTATTTATATGGTCAGCAACTTCTCAGTAACTTGTTGCTTATGTGTACCCCCACACACAAAGGTGTCTCTAATTTCTCATTACTTTCTTCCTCCTTGTGATTATTGCACTGTTCTTTACATAAAATGTTATTAAAATACAGGTAAAAGTAGTTATACAACAAAGCAATAAATGCTCAAGATCGTAGCTAACAAAAAAAATATTAAAGTCACGTGTTTCAAATTCTATTTTTGAAAATTGTGTAACAAAATGGCAGCAGAGTCTTCAAGTCAGCGAGAAATACACCAAAAGGAGAGGTGGGAACAAGGTCTTACCTTCCCACAGAAAGATGAGGCTCAGCCACTGTTTGTTGTGTGCTTTGAGATGCTGGAAGTAAGGTATTATTTAAGGAGCAAAGCGTTTCTATTTAAAACAAACAGAGCTCACTGACTGGTGTGGCGATTTTTTTGCAGGCACTTTCACAGCAAGCAGCAGCCATGGGTTTCCTCCTCCTGCACTGGGCTGGCCCTGTGGGGCCGTGGCACCCTTGCCAGCTGCAGGAGAGCTCCCTGACCCGACATGACCATTTGCTTTCACCTGCTGCAAAGAGCAGGGCTGCCCCAGTGCTCTCCCAGCTGTCTCGGGAGGCAAAAGAGAAATTAAAGATTGTATCACCTAGGCACAAATTAAAATCTTTACTGGGAGAAACCTGGTAGAAAGTCTCAGAAGAGAATGAATTATGTATTTGAACACTTAAGATTTCCTTGCCTTTATTACAGCATGGGGTCTGAACTCTGCTTTCTTCCCTGCACTTTATTACATGGTTAGAAGTCCCGCAGTAGGAAACTTGCAGTTTGAATTTTGAAGCACCTATAGTGTCATACTTTTTATTTTAATATTTGTCACCAACAGTGCCGACAGATAAAAAGTGCTGGCTCCCCACAGCATGATATGCGGGATTTTCAATAGAGCTACACAATTGCTTTTGCTAAGTGCTTGCGGGGCTCACAGTGCCAAATCCCGCAAATTGCTGCATTCAGGCCACTTTGCAGCGCTGTACCAAGGCAAGTGGCATTAAAAAAGTTAGTTGGGATATATGCCTAAATGGCTGATTTCTTTTTTAAAGTCCTAAGCAATTGTCTGAAGACATTTCTGCAACTCAATTCAATAATCGTAGCACTTATGAGATGGTTGGAACTTTTTGAGTCACTTACAATTTATTCTGTGATTTGCATGCAGTTTTAGACAAAAAAATCTTTTTCCAGCCCCAAAATTTGCTGGCCAAGGAAGTCCCAGAAGCGATGTCACCAATCCTGGTGGCATTCTATTTATGGATTACTACTTCCTTTTCTTCTCCTTCATTGTCTTTAATTTGTTTTTACCCCTAGTTTTTGGGAATGTTGTTGTTTATGTCCCAGTCCCAGGTCAGTATTATGGTTTAAATTATTTCATGTGCACAGCAATGCTAAATGTATAAAAGTTACACCTGAGGTATCAGGGGAGGATTTTGTATCTCCTGTCTTATTCACAGGTCAATTAAAAAGCTGATTAAACCCAAAAAGTCTATGATGATAATTGTTGGAAATAGACTGGGATGATAATTGGCTTAATGACTGCTAAAGGAGTCATTGGGATGTGTGTCTCTCAAGGAGTCTGAATGGCACTTTAAGAGCTAGATTCATCCTGGGTGTTGGTTGTTGACTTTAATGGTATTACTCAAAAATCTGATCTGGATCAACTTACAAAATATTGCAGACAAGACAAATAATTTTTAAAGGATGTCTCTGCTGAGCTTTGGTGTCTCCCTTGAACTACCCTATTCAATGTCAACTCTTCCAGTACAAATTCTGCCTGTACAGCTTGAAGTAGCTCTACAAGGTGGGAATTCACTGAAGGTTTTATGTTTTTATACATTTTTTTCTATCTTAGCAGGAAACAAATTCTATATAATAACTAGAAAATGTAGGCCAAGACCATCCTCTGCACAGGAAATTTCACTCAGAGGGTTGGACACCCAGTGAGGTCCTATTCACAGACGTCTCTTTGTATTTTTCTGCCTGGAACCAAAGAAGGGGATTCATGCCAAAACCCTGCAGGATATGGAAATCTATCGGCTGTTCTGTGCTTCTGCATGTCTTTCAAAGTGGCTTCTGATTTGGGGAGCCCTAAATTAAGATCCATGGGCTTGGGGAGGGTGGGGGTGGAGAGGGGTGGGTGGTTGGTGGTCGCTTTTTTTTTTTTTAATAAGGACTCAAACCCTTCAATTCAAATAGCAGTCAGAAACGTTCACTACCTTTGAAAAACCCCTGACATTTCATTCCTCATACTGAGGACCCAGAACAGTGAAAATTTAGACCAAAATGATTTCTTTGGGTTAGTCAGGATTAGAGAATAGTGCAGAAGTCAGAAACCCCTTGCTGCTTTCTCAGTCCACAAGCACTGCCTAGGCATGGAAAGGTTATAAGGTCATAAATCTTTCAGTGAAAACAATTCCTGCTTCATGCCATCAACATTGCCTAAAGACATCTGTGTAGGGCATCTCTAGAGGAGGCTCCCATTACTAGACCTATGCTGAAGAATAATGAGAAACTTACATCCGGTTTGAAAGACATTAATGAGTCTCTCTTGGATACAAAATATTTGTTCAACACCCTTATGGGCAAAGCAGCACACAGCTGAGCTGGGGAGCTCTGCCTGAAGAGCACGTACCAATAGGTCTCAGAAAAGGAACCATGCACAACTTTGTGGAGAAAGTCATTTTTTCAGGCCCAATTTGCTGTTCTGGTGCTTACATGTGTCAGCATTGCTTTGAATATATATTTTTTTCCAGCACCTAATTCTTCTCTGTTTGCTCCAGTGGGGTTTCACATGCCATGGGGGTATTCTGGATTCCTGAGTGGTTCTTCTCTAATTTTGTATTTCTATTCTCAATAACATTTTTTTGACAAAAAACATACATACAAACAAACCAAAAGAAACAGCTTTTTTCAGCGGTTTAAATGAGCTGTAGACATGTTAACTCTTTTTTCCAGTCATCTCCCTCCAGATTTCTCTCTCACACACAAATATATTTCAGGGTTTGGGGGTCAGTTTGTTTGAGTTTTTCCCTCTCCCAGAGCTTGGTGCATCATTGGACTAATGATGCACAGCCAAGTTATCCAGTATTATCTAAGTTATCCAGATTACCTAAGGCTCTGATCCTAGGGTCTGACATATGTGAACATTTGACTTCTTGAAGTCAAGGGAATGGTTGTGTACACATTTGCAGTGTAGCACAAAAGAAGATGCAGTTTTCTGGCAGTTCCCAGAAAGTAAAGGAGGTTGGTGTATACTTTGATGTAATGTATCAGGGACTGGAATTACTCTGTGGAATGAAAAATAGAGGGCAGGGATGATTTTGGACTTAACTGAAAATAAATGAGCAAGCAGACATCACAGACATTATAAGACCAGTTACGGAGAGAGGCAAAACTAATTAAGCTCACGCACCGCATCCACTGGCTCTGACACAATCAGATGTTGCCTACCTTCCCCTTTCAGTCTACCCACTTCTTTTTCCACTGTCTGTACATGAGACCTCATTCTGATTTCAGTCAAGGCCTCATCTTCCAGGTTTCAGTGCTTAAGTGTTTGAGGGTATACACTGTAATAATATATAATAACATTGCATGTCTATTACAAATTGTGCAACAGTTGATCAAGTCACCAGACCCTCTGGAAGACAAATGTTTCTGGTCCTACTCTGGGTGAAAATGTCTTTCCTCTTAGCAATCCAAATTGTTTCTTCTACCTGAGGCTAATGGAAGCTCTTGACCATTTAGCACCATTACAAAAGCATTAGCTGAGCTCATTTGCACACCTCTTTAACCCTCTCTCCATCACAGGCTTACACTGAGACACCTTGTGAATAAACCAGAAAATGTACAGAAGCCGCAGTATCTTTTGCAAATGGCATGTGTACTTTATAGCTTTCATGCATAGAAGCCAATTTCTTGAGGAACAGTGCCTATAAATTGCAACTGGAAGAAGATGCACTTATTTATTGCATTGCTTCCGACCAGGAAAAAAAGGTGTTTTTTTCTCTCTCCCTCTCCTTTAAATTAAAGGCCGGGGGAAGAAGAGCCCAGTACCTCAGGGACACAGCTTCAGCAGGTGCAGCTTGGAGGGCTTGTTTGCTTGCTCATTTATTGTGAGGGAAGGATCACACTGGGGGCCAGGTACCTCTTCCAGTCACGTAAAACTGAAGACATAGATAATATTTTTTTTTCTAAAGTTCAAAGCGAGATTTTAGTTGGTACTAAAAGATTTTGGGGCTAAAGGTTTTTTCAAGAGGTGACACCTCTTTTGGCAGGATTTCTCACACACAAAGGCCTACCATGCACTCTCTCTTTAGTCCCTGCTTTCTGAAGACACCATCAATGCTGTACACGGTTTTAAATGACAACATGTATTTGGAACCATTAGGAAGAGCAAAATCCAGAAAACTTAATCTGTACATTCTCCCACAGTTCAGTAACACTCAGCACTGCCTCTACAACCTGCTGGAGCAGGCTAACTGCACTGTGCTATAAAGGCAGACAAAGATGCTTTCACGGCATCACTTTACCCGGGGGCATTAACATCTCTAAAGCTCTCCGAACCAGGACTGAAGTGTGACGTTTCTCACAGGGCAGCTGTGACACCCACACAGATGTCTCAGGGTGGCCAAATCCCCGCGAGGCGAGGCTGCCACGGGCTGAGCGATGCCCGAGCCCCTGCCAAGGCTGCTGCCTCTGCCCGGCCACGGGCCCACCCTGGGGGGCAGCTTGGCTCCCTCATCCGGCACGGAACTAACCCGCTTCCGAAAACAAAACGAAAGTTTGGATTTACGAAATCAAAAGAGACGCCCCAAAGAACCCCACAGCGTCACATCGGGCTGGTCGCAGAGAGGAGGCCGAAGCCGGGGGATGGCAGGCACCCACCTCCCCGAGCAGGGCCAAGTGTGGGCGAGGCAGTGACAATGGTGCTGTGTGGCGGAGCGGCCCCCGCGGAGGGGCCGCAGATGGCCGGGGATGGCAGAAGGCAGGGGACAGCCGTGGCGAGCAGCGGGCAGCGCTGCCGGCACGGGCAGAGGCCGCGGGCAGGGCCGGCAGAGCGGGGCCGTGTGAGGGGGCTGCACCACACAAGGCTGGCCCTGGCCCCAGCCCCCTCCTCCCCGGCACCCCGCGACACGGGGGAATGCTTTGCTTTTTTTTCTTCAGAAAAGGGCAATCTCTTGTGGTTAAACTGCAGCTCGTTCTCAGGGCAGCACAGATCACGCTCTGCAGCAGCCTGAGCAGTGATCAGTCATTGTCTTGTCTTTCTGGGGTGCTTGGTGTTTCTCCTTTGGTCACCTCATGTCTCCCTCTGTCACCTAATCTGCCAAGTCCTCAGGAAAGCTACAATAATTCACAAATAGACAGATCAAAAGGTAAGTCCTGGTCGCCATTTGCAGGGGAGGGGCCATACAGTTGTTAGGATGACAGCAATTTAATAAAAACAGGTAAAACTAAGAATAAAACATTTCACAAGGGGCAAAAATGGGGAGAAAAGAAATAAGGCAAAGTGATGAAGAACATGCCACACTCCCACCAGCTCCAAAGCCCTGTGGCTGCTGCAGCTCCCACCATCTGGGTTCCTATGGCCATATCCATGTTGAGCTCACACACTTTTGTCCATGACAGCGCTTGAAGGGTGTTGTTCTTGCCCTGGCTGACTGCTGACAGTGTTCTGCAGCGACACAGTACTCCCAGGCCTCTGCACCTGTTAAACCTAACTAAAGCTGGTGGTAGAGAGCGGATTGCAGAAACCTCCTTGCTTTAGGGTGTGGACCAAAACACATGGTAAAAGCCTTCATTGTTCATACCAGAGAGTGATTTACACATGAAAAGCCAGACAAACACACCAAATCCCAGTCTACTCTTAGACATGGGTAGGAGAAAATGACTTGTACACTTTGCACATGGGATGTGCAGACTCCCCGCACAAATGGCCTCATTTTCTATTGACTCCTCTTGGAGGGCAAGCAGTTTGTAGAGGAACACCCTCCTTGGCCCCCTGATTTTTCCCTTTCATATTCCCTCTCAGCTGCCGCTTAGTAGGGTGACCTTCCCCAGCCCACTCAAAGATGCTACAGCAAAAAGTGATTGGTTGCTCACTCCCTCAAATGGTCCCCATACTTCTTTTCTGTGCCTTTCTTTGGGAGGCAGTTGGTTAAGCACCTGCTTTTTCCAAAACTCCAAGGCACCTGACCAAAAGCAGTGATCTCTTGCTGAAGATGATAGACCAGACAAGTATCTACAGAAGCACTGAATAGAACACAAATGTGTAAAGCTGCCTACACAGACAAATACTTCACCTGTTGGCACTGGTTTCTAATTCTTGACTAAGTATTTCAATGCTTTTTGGATGTGTGGGTATGTAGTGAAGCTAAACGCAAAGATCATTCAGTGCATAAGGGCCAATAGACTGTAGAGTGCTACAAATACAAGTCCTTTGTTAATCTATTGTTAATATCAAATCATATTTCAATATTTATCTAAACATGAAGATATTAAACTGCCTGAACCACATTTCATTACACATTTAAGATTTTTCATGGTTTCCAACACTGTACTGGCCCTAGTGTGACTCAGATCATAAACTGACATTTTGCCTAAAGCCCATCCTCAGCCAGAATTTCAGCAATTCTGGTTTGTACTTACCTGGGAATGACACATGTCGCCAACACCTTGCACAGCCTGTGCCAGTCCATTTTTGCACCCCCACCACACAGAAGCTGTGAGTTACAGAGAAAGGCAGGGAAACATCAAGGGGATTATGGAAAGGCTCTCCAGCCCATTTTCAGTGTGCCATAGCTGTTGAAATATAGCTGCCTTTGGAGTGAATGTTTCTGACTGTTTTCCAAATGCCTTCAGCAGCACTTCTTGGCCACTAACAAAAAGGGGGCGAAACCTCAGACGTGTACCAGAAGCTGTGATATTATCTTTTCTCCACCTGCAGTTAGGCTCTCTTTTCCCTAGGAGCTTTTAACGGATACAGGAACTATATACTACCCTGGCGAAGCACTCCCTGGTGTGATTGCAGCTATGCCAGCAAAGCTGTGTTTTCTACCAGTGAAGGGCTGCTCTGCTCCCGCTCCCCAGTGGGACCAGCGGCACAGGAAACTGTCGTCTGGGAAGCACCAGACAAAAGGCCCACGTTGTGCTGCAGAGCTCTGCCCCTGACACCCACGCACACCTGAGCCTCCCCATGGCACAACCCTGCATGGGGAGGCTCCGGCCTTGGAAAACAGGGTCAGAAACAGTGCTTCACCCTGATGTAGGCCAAGGAGCACCTCTGGGAGTTGCAGGTGCCCAGCATGTTGTACATGAAGCTCCATGGCAGGAACAAAAGAGTGGGTGGCTCTCCCTCTGCTTCCTTGCAGTGGCTTACACCCCCACACCCAAACTGGATTTCTTTGGCCCCTAAGAAAGCAGATATCAAGACAGCACCATCCCTTGCCATCGGATATGCTGTGATGTAATGATGATTGTCCATATGGGCTCGGTAATCTCAAAAATACCACAAAACAACAGAGCAGATTCACAGCAAGTGTCCCTGCACATTTGTACATATTGTCTTAGGAAAGAAAATTTTTTAAGAAGCAGCACTTGTCCATTACTGTTCAATTATTACCCAAGTACTGTAAGATATCGAAGAAAGGAGGAACCACAGATCAAGTTTTTACCAGGTCCAGGGGCATAGTCCAGCCCTACTCTCCAGTCTGACTTGGGTTGATCATAAGTGAAGCTCATATGCCAGAAGGGATGAAGAAGATGGGGCAGAACCACAGCCCAGACTCTCGTGCTTTGGGGTCCCTTACCTTTTAAAGGTTGGGTGGAAAACCAAACTATTCCTTTCTTCCCTCCTTGCCCATGGTTTGGTCAGGGTTCAGGACAGATGAAAGATGCATCTTAGACAGCAGCCTGCTTGGTACTGCCAGGCTGAGCATCAACCTCAGCACCCTGGTCCCATGTTCACATTTCCAGTACAGGGGGGGAAAATGATGCAGCTTAGAAGAGGATCCCTGTGTGGGGAGTTCCCCATCTCAGCACAGTGACTCTAGTTTTAACCAGTCAGCAGGGAGATGATGAGACAAAGGCATGTGCTTCAGTACAGCACCAAGGCAGCTTTCAAGAGCTGTGTGGAAACATCAGTTCAACTCTCGGGATTCCCAACACAGAATCTTTTCCTGAAGACAGAAACCTACATCTTTTTCATTTCTGAAGGCTTACCCAGAAGTGATCAAGCATCATTCCAAACCCAGTGTCAGGCAAAGAGCCTCCCTTTTCAATATCTCCATTGTTGGAACTTTTTTTAGCATGGAGAAGATGGCACAGGAACTGTTGTCAGTTGATGTACAGCATTCATGTACAGCATGCTGATGTACATTCCCAGCTATTCTTGCAAGGGAATGCCTATGAGCCTGTACTGCAAGACACTTTCACATTTCCCATCTTAAAATCTTGCAATTGAGTTAGAAGCATGCATACATTTTGAATGGAAATAATGAATTGGTGATTTCAGTAACTGATTTTTCAGCTGTACACATGTCTTATGGAGAAATAATCAAGTATAAAGTTAACTCTTTTTTCTAGAAATGGATCATTTTAGTACAATGATTTTGTTGCAGAAACAATGAGCTAGGAATTATCTAGATGCAAACAAACCTGACCTCTTTGAAATTAAGAAAAGTTATTCCTAGTTTTGTTATATTAGGGTTCACAAATTTATCACAAGCCAAAATTTTGAGCCTAAACTCTTTCTGACTGTTCATGCAATGCTATTTCAGCAGGACAAAAAAACATCAATCATTTGTCCCAAATGGGACATTACTTCATTTTTTTAAAGAAAGTTGTAACTTTTCTCAAGCTAGGACAGCTCTGGTGCTTCCTGCTGTAGGGATGCCCCTACTTTGGTTATGCCCAGTAGCATTCCCTTACATGTGGGATGTCCCACTGTCCTGAAGGAGTCATGTGTGCACAACATGACTATCAGCACCCCCAGGGATCTTAATGTCGAAAACATCATCTGCAGTGTCAACAAACTGTGCCCTTACACTCGTTAATAAGCTCAATATATGAACTAATTTGGGCACTGACTATACATCCTTGAAAACATTTTTCCTACAAAATACCACTTACATGCTCCAAGCCCAGACACGGCACAATGACAACCAGTTGTGCTCTAGTTCAGTGCAGCAATTTTGAAAGGCTCTGACTGTGCATGTTCCTATGCCACAGTCTTGCAAAGCCTTGTACATTGTGGGAATGGGTAACCACATCATTTCAGCTGTCACAACTGCTGAACATCTTTCATGATGATTATGATTCATTGAAGCTGGAGACACCATGAGAACTGCATCTCTCTAACTTTCCAGAGGTGTCCATGGTCCTTAAAATGACAAGTTTCTCCGACTGGAGATATAACTTACGTCACAAGCATATGATAAGTTTAAAAAGAGTAAAAGAGAGCCTGGTAATTGGCTCTGTTAGGCTGCCTGATGGCAGTTTCTGGTGTCAGAAGTAGGGCAGCTACAAAGAGCTACAATACTTGCCTAAAAGTCCACATGGCAGAAATATAGAGTCTCCCACCACAGCCTGCAAGGCCTGATCCAATATCTGTGCATTTGTGTACTACCCAGAAAGTATTTTAACATTTTTTTTTAATGTATTGGAACAAAGAAACACAGGGAAAGGGTAAAGGCAGCTATAGGTCAGATCCCTCCTTTCTTATTGACTTGAGTAAAAATTAAGAATATCATAAGCTAGAAGAACCTTTTCATAGCAGATGTTCTTACCTCACCTCAACCTACCATGGAGCCTGGGAGGTGCATCCAGAAGCAAACACAACGCCAGACACAGGAACATGGCTTTTGGTTTCTCCCAGCCCTCCTTCCTCCTGGGCTGCAGAACGCTCTCCACCGTCGGGTGAGCGATCCCTGTGGCTCAGACACCCCAGCCAGCAGCGGCGATGCAGCAGGCACTGACAGACAGACAACCTCTGACGCTAAGCTCATGTATTCCCTTTATTGAACTGTACTAGTTATTGCAATCAGATTAAGTCACATTTATAAAGCAGACCATCCAGTTGCACTGAAACCGATTATATTCATTACATAGTTTTAATCACTGTCCGGTGAACTGGCAAATCCAATCAAAGCATTAGTCTTTAATTAAAAAATTAAAAAGAAATATTCAGACAATAGCCAAGCAATCACATCACAATGCACAGTTACCTAAAATTGCAATTAAAAAGCAGTTAACGAAAAAGAAAAAAATCACACCTAATCTTTAACTATCAATATAATACAAGAAGCAACAAAGGGCAACAGCATCAAAGCAGATTTATCTAACACTATAAATTCAGTCAGAAGCAGAAGCTCTAAAGTACACTAGCTGAAGCAGGACAATAAAAAATACTGAGCATGGAATACTTTTAATCTCTTCCATTAATATTCATTTCCAGCTGCTTATAATAGCAGCGCCTCATGGCCAAATCATTAGAGTTTTACATCTGGGTTGCAAATGACACTTTGATTGGATGTAATGTTCAAATGGTCCTCCCCACTGTGCCACCGTCAAGTCTTCTGCAGAGAGGTGTCCTGTAGTGCCAGTGGCTCACTGTGCGTGCTGGCTCAATGTGTGGTTCTGGAAAGACGAAAAAAGGAGACATGCATGAGGGGCAGAATAATAGAAAGCATGCCCATACCCTCCCACTCAGTACCATTTATGCAGAGCTCAACATAAAAGCTTCTCAATTATTACAAAACAAAATGCAATAAAGAAAAAGTACTCATAAGTAACAGCTGCCAATATGACACATTTGCTTTGTTCTGACAGATCTGTTAATGCTGGCATGAACTTAGAAAAAAATGCTACAAGCCAAGTACAGCCATGAAGGCTTCTCCCCTTCCCCCCCCTCTTCAATACATATAAAGAAAGTGGTAACACTTCATGGGCAAAAAAACTGCCTTTAGGGATTCCCTTAACTGTAACAATTAAAAAAAAATAAAAATCTGAATCGCAGGGGGAACCCTTGCCATATTTTACTCTTTTATTCTCACTAGTACCGGGTGCAAGTACTGGCAACAAGAGACACCAGATTGTGACACACACTTCTCAGTCCAAGAAATACTTCGGCAATAACAGCTGAACCGCCCGCTCAGGCACCAGGGTAATATTCCCAGCAGAAAAAAGGCTGGACATGTAACCCAGAAGTTAAATCTCTTTAAAGAATTGGCTTTGCTCTACACATTTCTTTCAGCAGTTTAGAGTCTCCTTTGTTCCCTTTTTTCCTTCTGGTGGATTTGTAATAGCCTCATGTCATCACAGTATCTCACCTCAGAGGATGCTGACCTGTCTTGCCATTTTGTGTAGGAGCCAATAAATCGTGGAGCCAACCTCGGAAGCGTATTTTTAGAGCAGTTCCAATTCACCTACATTTTGTGTTCTGACTAAAACCCCAGTCCTACATGTAAGCTCAGCTTTATTTGTATGATTATCCAATTATTTGAGCAACTAGAGAAGGGCTTCATGGTAAGCTTTTCTTGAGCTACGTCCCCAGCATCCACAAATATAAAAATTCATTTGCATTATTTTAAGCCCAGGCAATTTCCTAGTCTCCATCTGCTTAATAACAGAGCTGGGCAAGTCCGCCAGCTTGAAGAATAAGTTTTTAAAGACAAAATGAATTTTGAATCTAATTATTTATTTACAATGATGAAGCTTTAAAACAAACTAAGATATTTTAACTTTTCATAAATCATCTGGTCTTTCTACACTTTCCATAGCTACATCCTGATGAGGAAAAAAGAATGATCCTTCACTTTTTCCAGAGATGACATCTCCCTCATCTCCCTGATGGAAATTGCCTGTGCAAAGAGCCAATGGGTGGCTGGCGATGTGGGGCTGGCAGCCATGACCCTGTATACAGGCAGGAGCATTTCTGGACTGTGCACTCCCAAAAAGTGACCACCAGGTGTCAGAAGTGCTGCTGAGTTCCTAAATCATGGCCAAAGTTCTCTCCGGTGATGGGGCGGGAATTCCGTGCGGTCCGGGCAGGCGATACCGGGCCGGGGGCCGGGCAGGTCACTGGGGCGGCAGAGGAGCCACTGCCAGCACACACACGGATGGAGCCCTTGAGAAGTGAAATACCAACATCACAAAGTAACTACTTGTTTAGCATAACGCTGGCCCTCTGAGCACACCCCAGTCTGTGATGGCAAATATTTCAGAAGCATAAATCAGAAGTCAAGTTATGGCATGTGAATTGATAGCTGAAAGTCCTTTGCTTTTAGACAATTTAACATAATCAAACATAAAATCCAGTAGCTTTTCATACATACAAATTTTCCTGGCCTTAAAAAGGGATGACCTTTGCAGTGCTGCACGTTATTTTCAAGTCTAACAACAACTTCATGGAAGAGGATGTATGGAGCCCTGCACACACAGTGGCAGCACTGACAAGAAGCTTGCCCACTAAACCTAACTGGGGAAGCATGAAAATGTGAAAGAATACACAGGTCTCTCTGTGCTCAGACACACTCCTTGGCATTTTAACAATGGCCATTCCTTGTGCACTTCATTACAATTCTATTTTTAGGTCATCCTGAATAAATAATCCTCAATAAAAAAACCAAAAGGTTTACCATCTTCAAATTGAAAGAAGGGCTATTCGTGATAGACAAATCCATACTTAGTTAGGCAGTGTCATTTAAAAGATAATGCACAATCAGCACTGGATGCATGACACACGGTCTACAGTCAGGGAACATGATTTCAAACTTGTGTGGCTGCTGCATTGATTACAACAGGCAGGTCAATAAAGGAATGGTATGTGGCTCTAAATCTGCTAATGAAGTTTTCGTGGTGAGCCCTCCCACCTCAAACATCAGCTAGTAACATGTTCTGAGTACTCTTGACACAAGGCATATACTGGGTTTGTGAACAGAACTTGTCAAAGAAACAAACAAATTATACTCAAATGCTGCAGCCATCGAGAGCTGGGTCGAGTCCCTCTGCCATAGGGCTAGGAGTTAAAAAAAAATACATTTTCCATATGTAAATCTTGATTTTTGTCTTAGCATCTCAGGAATGCTCCATTTATTCCCCACGCACGCAATACAGACAATCAATATCCTGTTAATAGGTAGAGCTGCATTTTATACAGGACCCCACAAACAAGACTGTAATGCCTACGGACATGAGAGCCTGTGTGTACCATGTCCTTCCCCTGCCTTTCTGAGCAGATCCTGCAGAAGCCATGTACACAAACACTAAGTCCTGCACACCTGGGTGCTGGTAGCACGAGGTGAAGGTTGCCTAACCACCACTGTGTGTGTGTTCAAAACTCCCGTGAAAACTCGCCCGTTTCCACTGCAATCAGTAGAGGTTTCTCACCTATTAAAATGTATTTGAGACCATACAAACATGCTTTCCAAAATAAGTCTGGCAACCTGTATCCCGTGCATCTGCAGCTTATTGGAATTGTGCTTTGCAGATGTCAGAAAGCATCTAAGGTGTTCAGGGCTTATGTATCTCCTTTCATGTATGTTTTGCATTTTTGACCCATGCTTGTCCAAATACCTTTATTAGGCACTCTGTGTGTGCCCACAGACACAAAAAATTTCCCTGGCTGACCAGACTTTTGGAGCGATTGAAAACCACATAAATCCTGGCATTGAGAAGCCCTGTGCCTTAGCAGAAACAGCTTTGACCCTGATGCTACACTGGGCTGTTCCAAGCAGCAGAAGGAAAATGTAAAGGCCAGGAAGGAATGAACACTTTGAAACGTGATACCACAGGAATGCTTCTACCCAAGTAGCCTAAGGAAACTTCACCCACCTTTCCAGCAGCAGGGTGGGCTGGCAGGAAAAAGCTCAGGCATGATTTTTCAACTCCAGAAGTTAGAGTTTAAAAAAAAAAAAAAGAAAGCTGAATGGTGATTTCCAGAGGAAAATAGAGCAGCCACAAAGAGGAAGGCTCTCCAGGCACACTCGTGTCTGTGCACATGCCCACCGGCACACAAGGCCATCCATACACGGAGGCGTCTGGGGGCCGGCAGGAGGCAGGACATCATTTGGAAGCTGAACAGTAAAAATGGTTCTTCCCAGCTCCTCTTAGACCCCCTGGTTTATGCACAGCTCACAGCTGATACCCCACTGAATGCATCATTCTGAGACATTATTGCAGCTGGAAAACTCTACAGCAGCACTAAGTCACCTGTCAAGATCAAGTAAGTCACAGCTTATTTATAGGACAAGGCTGGAAAATCTCTTCTTTTCTTCTCTTAATAATCATGTGAAATGGATAGCAATTCCAGTAGCTACATCAGTGGGAAAAATGCAACTAGCCCAAGCCTTGGGGCTGTCGCAGTATTTAAGTGGAATTTTCTACTGGCTGCACAATCCCCAAATGAACCATTTATGGAAGAGTCTGTGACCAAGAAACGGGGCGACGGATGTTGCAGGAAATAAAAAGATTTCAAAGAATAGTTGATTATTGTCCGTGTAGATACTGATTGCTCTCCAGATCTTCCCTGGGGACACCCCCTGCCTGCCCTCTGGATGCAGATCAAGCCATTTGTGCAGGACATCCACAATGAATATTTCTCTGTTTTTCTACATGCATGATTATGAAAACACTGGCATGACAATCTCCATTTTCAGAGCGCTGTGTCAAGAAGGAAAGCATCAGGCTTGAAAGATGATCACTTACAGCAGTTCAAAGAACTCTTACAAGCTATATAAAGATCGAGAAAAAAAACACACACAAAAAAGCAGCACATGATGGAGCGAAGCTCCAAGCCAGGCAGTCAAGCTGGGAGTCTCCCACACTGCAACAATACTCACTGCCAACAAGTCACAGGTGTACTACACAGGAGCAGGTGAAAAAAATAAAATGCAACTGTGAGGGGTGTGATAATGGTTTGGGGCTATAACACATCCAGTCTATAGTGCCATTATGCATCTGTTACGGATTTAGATATTTTGTACCAGCCGTTTACAAGTATATTGTCTATGTGCATGAGCATATACACCTAAAAGACCATATGTTATGCAGAGGCTAAGAAATGACCCAACAAGGCTGGTGATGCCCACCACCCTCAGATCAAATTCATAAGCCTTCTGCAGTGTTACACAGAGACTGGGACTCTGATGAAAGGCCATAAAGCCTCACTCTCCCCTTCCAAATCCCATTAAAATGAACACAAACTGTTCCTTAAATCATTTCAACAAGAATTATGGAGATAATAGATTCATGTGACAAACAACAAACATGAAAATTAGCTGGTCATTAGCCACTGGATGACCTACTAATCCCAGTATTTTTTCCCGAAGTGTGGGGAGTCCTCCAAACCCAAGCAGTGGCTCCTTGCCTCTCCCCTCTTCTGTGCCCAGGTTTCTACCCCCGCTTCAGGCACCTTCTGACTCCAAGCCCAGAGATCAGGGTCTTGGGGCTGTGTCCCCTCTTCCCCATTCTTTCTCCTTTGCCCCTTACAGAGCAGAGCTGGGGAAGGAGATCAATCCCTCCACTGACTACCAACATGTACAGCTTGCCAGACAAAAACTGAACCTCAGAGTCAGGCGTTGACTTGAAGCAAAGGCTGAAGTCTCACATTTGAACATATATATAAAAAAAGACAAAACAAAACCTCCAAATTGCTACAAACAGAAGTTGGAGTGTCTAAATATTTACAAAATACCATCTGCAGCTTTCTTTTTTCAGCGTTTTGCATCTTTTGAATTCAAAATGGTCCAAAAATCTCTCAGCTGTTATTCCCCATTATATATCCATAAGCACACACGCGTATGTGCACAGGTACTATTTCCCTCTAACAGCAATCCATAAAGATGAAAATCTTTATGTCTTGACTTTATAAAGGGATTACTTTAGGCAGAGGACACAAGGCGACCCTTGCTTTAGCCACTAGAGATTATGCTCTCTACAGAAAGCTGTGAGCCTTAAATTGGTGGTGCTCTAATCCTAAACTGGAGAGGCATTCAAGGGATGCCATGACCCAGAAGAGCAAGTGGAAAAAAACTAAATTAAAAAAGAAAAAAGGCACACTGAAGAGGGAGGAGTGTTGGAAGAGAAAAAGAGAGAGAGAAAGGGAGAGAAAGGAAAGCAAGCTTGCTTTACAGGATCAAACTATTTGTTTTTATTCTTAATTTCTTTGCTATTTTCCCTTTGCTATCAGACTCTAAAGAAAAATCACCTTTGCACCCCCTTGCAGTTTGTATGCGCTTATTTTTAGAACTGTTTGACAATTATCCAAGGGTCTAAGACTAACAGATGGCCTGTCTTAAAGCCTCATATGTTCACTAGTTTGCACTTCTGACAAACAGTAAATGTACTCAAGAGTGTGCCATAAACAGGGCTGAATGAATACTCAGAACACAATTTAGTTAATACACTTCATTAAAACTGATAGTGGTAACCAATGTTTCCCATAAAACCAGGTGTTAATTGCCCTTCCAGTTGTTTCAGGTAACTCTTACCCAGTGACATTTATATGTTTAGATCATAGTTTTTCAGGCAGTACAGTATTACTTCTTTCCTTTCCCTTGGTATTTTACCCACTACATAAAATGCTCGTAACAAGTGAACTCCAAGTTATCTTGGTATGCAATAAAAAAAAAAATTGTCAGGCAAGACAGGTTCACATGTCCCTTCTTTATTTGAAGAATCGCTTGAAATGGAGGTAGAGGCAAACGAAAGGTGGCACATCCTTTGTGAAAGGCAACGGCTGCCTGTGTTACTGCTTCCTTCATCTCTGAGCATCTGATAACTTGCCATGCGTCAGTCAGCCCCTGTGTCAGCACACTTTGAGATGGCACTTCAACAAATGCAGGTAGAAAGCTGTCCTTTACAAGTTATTGAACCAGGAAAAAAAATAAAAACCATTTTGAGTGTCTAAGAAAATATGCCTGGAGGTTTGGTGTCACCTGAAAAGCAAAGTTGCCTGTTTCCAACGGAAATAGCTGCTCCTGAGTCACTCTGATGCTTGCACATGATTACTCCGGGGCCAAATGCACCTTTCACTGGTACTGGGGCACAGAAATGCTCTTCTGTGCCAGGACAGAGCTGCCCCATGGCACCCTCGGAGTTACTGTACTCACTGGGGAGGGTAAGCAGACCCCCTCAGTGCCTTCTCAGCCGCCCCCAGAAACCTGCCTGGCTCCTCCGGAGACCAGGACCTGGCACTTCATCTGGAGTCAATGGGAAGGTTCAGAACTCGTAAAATATTTACAGGGCAAAAAAAAAGCCGTTCCACACGTGACTGACTAAATGCTGACTGGTTTTTATTAATAAATCCTTTCCCGTGGCTGAAATGTTCCTACACTGAAAAGCAGCTGCCCGGGTGTGGGTGTGCGGAGCCCTGGCAGAGCCGGAGGCATCCCCGCCCGCTGCCGGCCTTTGTTCTGCACTGGGGCTGTGCTGCCGGGCTGCAGCGCCCCAGCAACACACTCCCTCCGTTTATCTCTATATTACACTGCTTCTCTTCATTTTAATGTGTTCCTGAATATCGATTGGCATTTCTGTGTTATTCTGGTTTGAAAAATTACCCTTTTAGACAAATACCTTTCTTAGAGTTTTTAGTTTTCCCAGCCCCAGCCTTTTCTCACACCAGCTAAGGGTTATTAGATGATTTATGAATTTAATTTCTCTTCTAATTCAGGTTGTTTAGTCCTAATCAGACTTTGACAACTTACCTAACGTGCTTTCCCCTTTTCACTTGAGACTAATAATTCTGTATCATCAGTCTTCTAGACCCGCCATCTCCTTCTATTCTTCTCTAAAATCTCAGAATAAACCAAGGCAACCCTATTACAAGTGAACTCCAAGTGCAGACTAAGCCTGGCATAGCCTCTCATATTCGATTAAGTGCCTCACCAAAAAGTCTATATGCTTCTTTCCAAAAACACTGGATAAAATGCTGAAGCACAAAAGCAAAGAGAAGCCTTTGGGAAAATCTCCTTACCACAGGACTTTGGAAACAAAAACCACACAGGAATACATTATTAAGAGATAACCAGAATCTTCTGTTAGAGAAACTAGCTGTAAACACACCGTGATTCACTGAGGCACCCAATGAAACCAGGGAGCTAATAATACCTGTCCTGAGGGACCACACGCTCCTGAGAATTTCACTCAGAAATGCAAATTTATCAGCATCCTTGTGACTCGTAGTCTCCAGTATGCCATGAGCAAGATCAAAATAAGCTGAGGGAAACAACTTATATAAAGGGAGAGGGACAAATTTAATTACTGTTGTCAGAAGGGCAAGAAACCAGAATATTTTTAGAATTCCTTCACTCCCCCCTCAGCCCCACTGTTTCTCCCTGATTGGATCCCAGAGCCCTTGCATATCCCAAGAACAGAAAAGGGCTTGCAGGATCCAAGCACACCACTCTGCCGACAACACTTGGTGCTTTAACCTGGGCTTGGTAAGTCCATGGTTTTCTGGGAACCTGGTCCTACAGATGCTCAGGGTCACTGCCACCCCTACACCTCCACTGATGTGTCACAAAGCTGGCATGCAGCAGCACAAATGCCCTCTGCCCGGCTCCAAAGTTACCCCCCAAAACTGTCCTAGAGAATGCAAACACCCCACTTCCAGTCCACTTTCAAATCTAAGCCACACTAATTGGAGAAAGCATCTCCTGTCCACAGGTACACTCCTTTGCCTCTGCTACACCAAAAACCTCAATGCATGCCCCAGGGCTGACCTGTTTTTATCCACTTATTGGTGCTACTCAGGGAAGCAAGTTTTAAAATCATTTGCAAGAGGAAAACTATTTTCCAGGAATCCTTCTTAAGTATTCCTCTCAAAAGCATGAATTGTTGATTTCTTAGACGCCTATCTGAAGCTTACCTCATTAATCCCTCCTTGATCTAAGGTAAATCACATTGCAGAAGTCAGTTAATTGTTCCTTTCTGTGAGGGCTGGCATCATCATTATGGAACAATTTGTGACTCCTTTAAACACTAAATGATTTCCTGATTGGGTCTTTATTATAGGACCAGGATGGTGTCCTCTCACACTCTCTTTTCTCAAAAAATACTCAGAGCAAAAGGGAAATGCTTTACATAGTACCTTTAGCAGTCACCAGTCAAAAAACATAGACAAAGCTTCACTGAGTGATCATTTCCGTGGGAATATAACCAAACAAAAGCCAGGAAATTCAAAGTTGAACCTAAAACTTGCTTTGCTGTTCTCTGGTATGGTAAGGGTCACTGAACACCATCTGATTACTTTTTGTAGCTTTTTTCCCTGACCAGTTGGGTATTCCTGGTGTGAAGGACCATATTCCTGTCACGTGGCCCCCACGTACTGCTCGCACTGACAAAATGGCTGGTCAGTGACCTGTTGCCTTGGACATAATGGCTGTTATTGCTGGTTTCTCATTCCAAAAGGGGAATAAAAATCCTCCAGTGCAAGTGGCTCTACTATAAAATAGCAAGGCCACAGTTACAGAAGTGCTTTAAATGCTGCCCCATTAGTGTAGATGCCACCAGCACAGCAGAAATCTGCAGCCAGGACTGTGCTCAGCCCAGTGCCCACTGCCTCAAGGAATTAACCCGGAGTAGGGAGGAGGGCAAAAGAGTCATGCAGGATTGTTCTTGTAACTAAAAGAGGGGCAAAAATATCACCAACACAAGCCATCTCCTCCAAGACATCACAAAACAAAACAGCAAGGCAACAGTGCTGTTGCACTTGTGTGAAACAACTGGGTTAAAAAACGGGATTTTCCGCCAGTGCTACTCCATTACAACAGTGTCACTGGTCTCTGGAAAATCTGCCTTCTAAACAGCAAGATGCCACATTTTAAACAATTGTGATTTCATGCAAAGACTAAGAGCATGTGTCGGCCCCAAAGGAGGACAAATTTTTCAGAAGTAAATATGTTCTAAACTACCTCACTGCTCCTTTTGAAGACACAATAATGTAACGCACCGATGACATATATGCTAGACACAGCCAAACCTCAATGCCCATGGCAATTTATTCAGGTTTAACTGTGCAGCAGAAACAAATGAGGAGCCTGGGTGGTCAGGCAGGAGTGTTCCCCCAGGGCTGGCGCAGTGTGGACGCCACTTTAGCCATTCCTGCACGGTGCAGAGCCAAGGCAATTTGGTTCTGTGGACTAAGTCGACCTTAGGGTGTCTGTTCCACCCGCCCAGGATGTGGCACAGAAGACACACGAGACACTCCACAGTGAATCAGCTCAAGCACAGCTGAGTGATAAACTCAGGACTGCTGCTGCCAAATCTGGTCTGGCTCATGCAGAGTTGGGGTGACAGAGCCTCACTGAACCCAAGCTGACCTTACACAGAGCCACGAGCTGTCTCTGCACTAATCCCATCAGCACGTAGAGTCTAGATTTTTCCAACAAAGCCCCATCACCTCATTGAGGACAGACAGTTTAGTACATCGTAAGTTATTCCATTACCATGAAACAAGAAAAAGTGAACACTAACAATCTGTCCACTCAGTTACTGAGCAGGTTGGGTCACTGCATGTGGGCACCCAGCCCTACACCAAACACATCCGGCCCTGTTCCATTTCACATATGCAGAACAGGTACAACCTGGAAACAAGTTGTATCTTAAATTATATTGTCTTTCTTCCCTTCTCTTCTGGTCACAGGAAGGTATAAAACTACTCTCAAAATACGATGTTAAAGCAGGGTATCAATTACACAAACTTTAGTATGCGATTGAATATACTTCTCTGGAAGCAACCTCAGAAAGAGCATGGAGCAAGGCTGTTCCAGGGCTGTTTTCAGATCCCTGAGAGTAGGCTGGGCTGAGAATACCCGCAGCCTTTCCAACGAAAGCATGGAGGTGAGGCAGCGACAGCCCTACACACACACCCAGGTGCAGAAAGACAAGCAAACCACTGACTTTCTAACAATTCCTCCTCTTTTGCTCTTCTCAGGCCCTATTTTATCCTGGCCACTTATCATGCTTGCTCCATGTATCTGACCTCACAAAAGAATGAGAACAGGTAAGCGAGGGTTTAGCAGGAGTCTCTACTATGCTCTTTAAAATCCCCCTAGAAAAACTGGCCCTCGGCATGGAGTTACAGGGCAGGACCCCCGTCCTCAGCTCGCTCCAGCAGCCAGGGCTGGAACCACTGCTCCCTCTGCCTTTCACTGTCCAAGAAGATAAACCCTGGGATTACACCCTAAATCTCTTCCTTGCAAATCAGAGGTACATCCAAAGCCTTTCAAATTTTTTCATTAAATTATTTTTCAAATTCCTTCTAACAATAAAAATGATGGGGACTTCACCAGCACCCCAGCAGTAGGCAACAGCAGTATAGAATCACTCCAGGATTTCCTGTCTGGAGTTCAGGCTTCACGTCTGAAATACAACACACACACAACATTTGTATGACCGAGGAAACACAAGACGCTTGCCACACATTTATTATCTTCCTGGGGAAATGATATAGAGGACAAAAGAGACTATATTTACTCCCTCCCCAGCTGCTTTTACAATCTAATAATTTATTTCTCCTGGACATAAATTTCAGATTTAAACGAAATCCCTGAAACCTAAAGATGCCACATGGTAGAGGCTAGGGCAGTATTTCTTTCTGTTTTGGAGATGGGAGTGCTTAATGCATTGTTTGGTTAACCAGGAGCCTTAAAATTTGGGGGAGGGGATGGGGGACAAGCAATTAGACTGTGGCAGGCCCTAAACGCAAATAGAGGCAACTCTGATTACTATATTCATACACAGAGTTAAAAATATCTGGTTATTGAAAATTGTTTTCTCAGTCCATGGAGGTTTATCTAGGTTTAGGCCAGGATGCTTATTTTTTTCTGCAGCAGCTGTACTGGGGATTCTTTTACAACATTTTCCTTACACAGAAGCCATATATCATTCACATTTCTGAAAACTGAGGCGCTTTCTATGATGTAAGAAATCTCTGCAATTAGAAAAAACCATGTCCTCTTTCAGAAAAATAAAATACATCTCCAAACCCTTCTAGTCAGCAACAAAGGTAGCAGTGCTCTTAAAGCAAATGTAAAAATCCAGGGTATAAATTCATGTTAATTGTTACAGATATATCCATCTGTTAGCAGACTAAGTAGTGACTGAAACTGATGAATTCACTGAAATGTAATTTTCAAGTCTACTAGCGTCTGTTCTCTTCTAGTAATAAAGTAAATGCTTTTCAATAACTGTGCTGCTTTTAAATGCCAATTTCCATTTAAGCAGGTTCAGGTTCTCTCTAAAAAAAACCCCTAAAATTAAAATAGCAAATGCCTTTTCTTTCCAAAGGTCAAACTCAGCTTTTAAAGAACAAGCAACATTTCAGCAAGGCAGAGAGGACAAAACTCCAATCAGATAAATGGGCTGTGCAATGATTGAGAACCATGGCTGCCTCAGGTTTCTGAATGGGCTGTAGGATAGAATTTGGCACAGTCTGATGTTGAAGCTTATATCTCTTTTACTGCAGACAAGAAATTCACTGAAATATATAAATAATGAATGTGGCTGGGGATCTCTGCTGGTACTACTGCTGGTTCTGCAAGATGCAGGAGCAGAAACATACACTGCTCCATGTTTTTGTTATTAGGGAATCCTTGTTCTCTAACAATAAACACAGAATATTTTATCTGAAATGGCTTCTGCAGCACATACTATATAAGTTTCAGCTTTCTAAAAGTGCCAGCAAATTGCAGAAAGATAAGTTACAAAGACGTACCTAATTTGCTGTGATGAATTGTGTGCATGCTTCAGTGATCAAAACTGCAGCTGAGACCCATTATATTTAATGATCTAGACATTTCTTGTGAAAACACTCAGGCATATACTGCTATGTCTGGACAAGCATCCCCATTTTGCTGTAGGAGAAAGCAAATGAAGAGACTGAACTTTTAAAAGGATGCTGTACACCACCCTTGATGAGCTCTTTAAAACTGAAGCTGATCAAGCTCCACTATTTTCCTTAAATAATGCTTATGCTCTGCCCTTTCCAATGTGGCAACCCTCGTCCTTTGAAAAATGAAGTCAGTTCCTTTGGATGCTAGCGACACGTACAGGAGGCAACAGAGCTAATCTGTGCTCAGACCCCAAACTAAGTCCCAGGGCAGCTACCACAGCAGAAGAAAATCAAAGGGGCTATATTAGAGATCTCTTCCCACCAGCAAAGAAAATCTCTGACGAGACTTTTCAGACAGAAAACAAAAGGGAAAAAAAAATATTTGCCCACATATTACACAAGTGTTTCTATTTTAAGGACTATGTCCTGCTTACAAAGGCATGTGCTACCAAGCTGAGTAGAGCCAAGCAGTGGTAGCTGGTTCTGCTGTCCCTGAGGACACTTTTCCCACACATCCAGCTGTGACAACAACCATGCTCACAGACCCACAGCTTACGGCCCCTTTGCTCTGTGGCTTTACACAGAGCAGCAGGAAACCCTCCTATGGGGACAGGGATTTCACCTTGTGAACCTGTGAAGGACTTCTGAATAAAGGGTCTGAGGTTTCCAGCACTTCACATCTGCCTCCTTCAAATTTTTCCTGCGTGTTACTGAGTATATTGTTCAACCCTTGCCTTTCCAACTTCAAAAACAGGGAAAAAACCCCCTCAGAAAAAGTGCTGGTAACTATTCATTCATAGTTACAAGAACCATGAAGATCTGCAGAGAAAAGCCACAGAATTTGCCTGCTTCCACAGATTCAAAAGCTCATGTTCTCCCTCCCTGGTCAGTCTGAATCTCCTTCTGTCATTGTTCAAAAAAACCAGAGCAGGAAATAAACATATGTTTTGACTCCAGAAATAAGGATTTCAAAGTGCTATCTCATTCACCTGAGAAACTGCTAAATACTATCACAGTGATAATTTGTGATAGTGTGGTAAAGAATGAAGAAAAGGTATTTGTTAATTGTTGACATAATAAAATTAATTTTCCATCCCTAAACTTTTCCTCATCTCTCCTGTGAGCTCTGATGCAATGTTACTGACTGGCACTGCTGAAATGCCAACTTGCATTTCTCATCCTTAATTTCTCTCTAAATGTCATTAGTAATTGTTATTGCCAGACCAGAGAGTGCAATCTGGTCTTTCCAAAAGAAAATCCATTTCTCATTTCTTCTCCTGTGCTTCCTCCTTTTGGTCAGGATGGATGTTTAACAAGACCCGTGTGCTTTGCTTCCAAGAGGATGGGAATGCATTAATGTATCTGGAAGTACAATATTCCTGCTTTATTTATTTACATATAGTATGCCTGGATCCTTATGAATACCAAATTGTATATTCAGAAGGGTCTTCAAAGCACATCTTTCAAGAACACTAACAAGTCTTAATTGAATAGAGCTAACAAGTAGGGGAAGGGAACACCCTTTCATCTGTGCACGCAGACTCCTCTCTGGATGCTCCTATAAATTACTCTTTTGGTGGGTAACAATGTTGTCAAATATAAAAGCACATGATATGATCTTTCTCTCTTTCTGTCACACAGAAGAAGACACTTTTCAGTGAGATGTGTAAACTGGTCTAACTTTGGTTTGGATTAAGATCTAACCCTAACTGACCCACACGAGCACATGTGGTGCCCAGCACTCAGCAGAGAAGGTGAGCTTAGGCATCTGTGTGCAAAGGAAAACCTGCCCGTGTAAAAGGCTGGCTCCTTGCACATCACTATGTATTGAGCCAGTAATTTGTATAATTATGTGCAGCACCTACAAAATTTGGTCTCCGGTACTTATAGGCAAGTAGTACCGTGGCACTTTGAGTCAATTTTAGAAGGGACTCTGTGTCATGACAGACCTTTAACTGAGCTCCACATAATCAGCACATCTTACATTTGCATGTCTGCATTATATTTTGCAAGGTATATAAAGTAATTAATTCAAAGCTAAGCTGCATTTCCATATCCATTAACTAAAGGCATCTTATCTCAAAATAAATAGACATTTGGACATTTCCAGCCAGGAATTGTGCTTTCAATAAACACAATTGATGCATATACATTGTCTCTTGGCGGCTTACACTCCTGCCCATCTGTTGGGATGGCATGGTGCCTACGAAAAAGTTGGTTGGACCCTTGCCCTAGGGCATAGATGACAGGCAACGACGGGTTTAGCTGGGCAGCCTGAGCACCAGATCCAAGTGCCATCTCTGCTGTAGGAAGCCCCTTCTGTGTGCCAGCGCTGCCACATTGGAACGACATGCCTCCTTACACTTGATCACACATGTTGACACTTGGGTGCGCTTAAGTGCATTAATGACTGAAACGATGCCTTTCACCTGGCTCAAATCTTCCCCCCATCCCCCCACCCCCGCATCGCTGCTGGGTTTTCTGCACATGTTCATGTGGTTGTGGACACTTTGTCAAGCCAGGGCCAGCCACAGAACAGCGTTAATGTTGTGAGAAATGAAGGAGGGTTTTTTGTTATGGGTCATGCTGCTCCAGTGCCAGACATTTCTTCATCTAGGGTGAGAGATCTTTCTGCATCTCACTGAAGAGACCTCAGAGAGGATAGAGATGCAGCAATATGTCGATCAGAATCATCTTTCCAAATGAAAAAAATGCTGCACCTTGTCACTACATCAAGCACAGGCCAATTCAAGGTTTCTGCACCATTCCTTGTTGCAGCAGACATGGCCATGCAAAGAGGCCCCGTCAGTCTGGATGACGTTGCTTTCCAACAGCAGTCCCAACCCTAGGTTCAGCAAACACCAGCTCCCTGTGTGCTAGGGAAGAAGGTGCTGACAAATCACACAGAGGTGCATGAGCATGAACAGCCCTTGCTCTTACACCAACCTCTGTGGATGTCAGGCCCAGGAAACCTCCGGCACCCCCTGCACGGAACCTCACGTGCAGCTGCTGCACATCCAGCCACAGCCCCACGCAGCCTACAAAGGTGTTTCTTAGCTTTGGTCTTTATGAAAGCCTGTTCCAAATTTTTAAACAGCCATGTATTCCTGCTCCCTGAATTTAAACACAAGTATTGAAAACCAGAGACCTAATAGGTAAAACTCTTCCCTACTGTGACAACAGATCAGAGATAAAACTTGTGGTTTTGCAGTCCATAAAAAAACGTTCAGGCAGGCAGACTCAACATGATGGGTATGTGCCTACAGCACTTTTAATTTTTAATTATTGTTAGTTATAATTATCTGACTGTGTCTGAATGAAACCCAGCAATATGGCTGGAATAGATTTTGGTAGTCTTGTAATTTATTAGCTTTGTAACTACTAATAATTAAAATTTAACAATACTCCAAGCACCATAGCAGCATTTTTTTTAAGAAACGCTAGCCAAATCTGCTAGGATAACTGACTAGGTCATTTTCAGGATTTTAAAGGAGGACTAACTATTTTAAAATTTAAAAAAAAAAAAATATATAGGCAACAGACTCTTAGGTGCCCGTCAATCACTAAAATGCAAAGATTAAAAAATCTGTTTTGAAAGAAAAAAATGGATTTTACTTGCAGAGACTTAATTCTTCACATTATTTTGTGTGTGCTTTGTATGAAACTTAGAAAGAGCTCAGGCTATGTTTCCAGTGAGAAGCTCCTGATGTTTGACATCCAAATCACACAGAAGTTCTGAAATACAGCAAAAGTTACATCAAAGAAAGCACTCTCTTGAGATAGAGCCACATTTCAGGTCCTATTTGTCCTGCCACTCACACACTCTCCCAGGGAAAAACATTTTCTACAACTTCATCAAGATGGAGACCAGAAGCACTGAGATACTTCAGAGCTACAATCACATTTCTATCTAAGTAAGTTTTCTTATACCTCCAGAAGGTGGGTAAAGTTCATTTTTCAAATAGGAGCTGGAGCCATTAACCCCTAAAAGATTTGAAATAGCTGGGTACAGACTTAAAATTGCTTGTCTTTCTTCAGTGCTCTGACCATCGGTGGTCATATGAGCCCTGAGACGCAGCCCTGCAGACTCACCTCAGTGCAGGTGGGTCATAGCCAAGCCAAGAAGCTCTTTGCCTCCTCTGTGCTTCAGGGGACACTGTTGTACCCAGGTGGCCCCAAGGACCAGTGGCATAAGCAGCTGCAGATGTTGCTCTCCATTGCCCCACTCCCAGGGAGGCCAGCACAGGTACAGAGCAGCCTCTTCACATCCCCCATTGGGTCACATCAGACTGTGGGGTTGCTGCGGTGCCCCCATGCCTGGGCAGGTTTCAGTCCTCTATAGGAGGCACATCTAACATCAAGCTGACATTAAAAGCAGACTTAAAAAAAGAAAACCTGCTTAGGGCTTGATCTGCTGTAATCAGCGGAAAGAATCCCAAGGACTTTGATGTGGACCAAATCAAGCCCCTGGAGGACGTTCATGGTAAATCATTATTAATATAATGAGTGCAATTTCTGTGCAGCAGCTCATGCCTGTTTATGGATATATGAAAATTGCCAGCTTTTCACATAAAATAAAATGAGAGGGGAGACAGACCACAGTGTTAGCCAATGAGCCATAGTAGCCACTCTCCTTTTGATACGTGTATGTTTAAAGAAACTGGGCATTTAAAATGACAGCAAATTCCATCAGTGAAGCTCCCTTAATTTAGTGGTTTGACATATCTCCAAATCTGAACAGAAAAGAAAGCCCTTTATTCATAGCAGGCAATAAAACACCTGAACACCTGTGCTAGGAAAGACCTGGCAGGTACCCGGCTCCCTTGGTACCTGGATTATTTGCGCATTGTTTATTATATCCCTTGCCTTAGTTTTCATCAATTGTAATCATTTAGGAGGAAATGGTATGATTAACAGTACACAAGCAAACAGCAGGAATTAATCCTTTAAATACAAATACTTCACTGGTTATGTGATGGCTCCTTGGAAAAGCAGTGTGGCAAAAGAGAACATACAAAAATCTTGCTTAAGTTTCCTCTGAAAATCACTGCTCAGTCACAATTTGCTTAATGCAATTCTCAATGCAAGAAACTGAGGAGGGATCTCTCCTTGCTGTGAATCACACCATAAATATAACTCTCAGCACCCATTATGTGTCATCATTTCCGACCCACCTTCAGTGTTGGCAGGGTTCCCTGCTATGTTTTAAATAGTAAAGATCAAAATTTCAGTTTTGTCAAAGAGCTAGCTCATCTCCCATGTCCAAGTGCTGAGGTGGCTCTGGCTGCCTCCAAGGAGTGGGAATGCCAGCAGGGCTGGCAGCTTCCACCAAAGCTCCTGGGGATGGGGCTCGGTTTGAAAGGGCTCCTTCTGCCCTACACGTGAGGAACCCCCAACCCTCCACCTCTACACTTGTTTCAGTGAGCATGTTTCAGTAGGGGGAAAGAAATGCCATAGCCCCAGTGTTTCATATAATAGCTATAAATCTTATTTCTTTTCCAGGAGATTCTCATCATATTCATAGCTGTCAATCTTACAAACTGAAGATCTGAAAAATGTGGAGCTGCCAGCCTTTCCTCTTCTGCCCTAAGGGTGTGTGGGGTTATCATACATACTGTTTCCTTTGTGTTTCATACTTAACCTTACCATGCTTTCTTTCCTTATTTCCAGTGAGATAATGTAAGCAGTTAAATAACACTCTGTTTTCTTTTCTTGTGGCAGTATCATCAAGGTAACCTCACTGACTCACTGCTCCAGAATCCCACCCAAATTTCCACCATTTATAAAGCAATCTCAGTTCCTCAGAGCTTTCTTAAGCCTTGGTCTTACAGCTCCATAAGATGGTGTAAACTTCAAAGCAAAAACCTATTTTAAAATACAACTACTAGTTCAGCAGTGCAAAGAGGGTTGAGCTACCAAAGCAGTATCTGCACCAGCCACTAAAAGTACATTTACAGCAGCAACAGTTTCTCATCACATGGCACACGTGCCTTCTGGGCTTACTTGGTGTTTACCCTGACTGTTTAAAGAACTGTTCACAAACCAGCAGGGCTAATTCATGGCACTCCATGACATGTCCAAAAGTTACCTTTTCCCTGTGCTGCCTGCCATTTTCCCCACCCTCCTTGATTTTCCTGCTTTTCTATAAGCATCTCACTCCAAATTTCTTCTTGAAATAGCTGAATGTTCAATTTTTTAAAAAGTATTTTCAGTGGTTTCACTTATAAGTACAAAGAAGTGAAACAATGTGTAGGTTCAGGTTTTGATACTAGTTATTTTATGCCAGTGGGAAAGCAAGTTCAGAACTGAAAAGTCGAATTCATCAAGCAGAACCCCCAATGGATGGTGATTTGCCCACATTAGAATAATTGCACAGTTAAAGAGACTAAACAGTTTATGCAGATTTAACCCTAACTAGCAGCTGAACAACTGGTTCACTAAAATAATACTAAATCTTCATTACTCAACAAAAATATAACCAATAGTTGAGAAATTTAGAACAGGCAGCTTACACATCAGAAACTAATGAGATAACCATGCCAAGGCAGACTGGTTCAGAAGCCTTGAGCATTTCTAATGGATTTATACACACATTTTGTGTCCTCCTTGGCTCCGATATTTCCATTAGTAAATTCCCTGGCATCAAGTAAACACACATTTCTGAGTCACCACTGAAATAAAGACTAAAACTCTGCAGCTAAGCACTGAATTTTCATTCAGCCAACACCGTTCAAAACTACTTGTGTAATTATTATGAGCACAAAAATTTTGAGTGCACAAAAAATTCTGCGTGAAAACTGGAAAATTACAATCATGATTTATCTGATTAAAGCTGACATTTGCCGCAATTTTGCAAGGCACAAAACTTCAGAATTGAAACACTATGTAATTAAAATTCTTAATTGCAAAAAATGGGCTGCTGTTAAGACTATAATTTAACCATGTTCTCTTTATTTGATCATCTGATTTTAAAGGTTAATGCAGTGACCTAGGAAACCAGTGTGCCCATTTTAATTGTGCTGGCATTTTGACCAAACATCACTTTAAGGGAAATATGGGAGGAAAAACCAGAGCTGGCTTTGTAAGCCACTGCTGCCTTCCTGAAACGTTCATAGTGAGAACACACAAACCCAAAATCTGCTGACTTTATTAAAATATTAACAAGGTATAGTTAAAACTTTTGTACACTTATGCAAATTAGGCCACTAGAACAAGGGAAAGAAGAGATCCCCTGGGAGAAAAAAATAAAATAAAATCAACAAAGTGAAAAGATCAGCCATCCTTCCACAGCATGACAGCACAACACAAGAGGCAGCAGCTTGGGAATTCAGCAAGATAAATAAAAACCCTCCAAAGTTTAAGTAAATCATAGTTTATAAAGCTAATAGATTTAAATGAGGCATATGGTACCATTCTATAAAAAGACCACATTTCCCAGGGGGTGGGAGCAGTATTTTGGTGGCCATGCTACACAGGTGACACGTGTGTGAGGCCAGCCAGAGTGGGCATCTCCCCATGAGCTCTGTAGAAAGGCAGGCTCTGGTGCTCCATTCCCCATGAGGTTCCAGGCACACACACCACGGAGGTTTCAGTATCTGTGTGAGTTTAGCACTACAGGTATCAGTGTGATTTAAACCCTGGCCTCACTGCCATGGCTCTAAGGAGGCCCCTGGGGCCGGGGCCCCAAGACTGGCTACAGCAGCGGGACCAGCTCAAGGTCCAGCCCCTCCAGAGGGTTTGCTGCACTCAGGAATGGTTGTGGGCCAAGCACTGGTTTTGTGGAGGCTACAACTGCCGTGGCTGCAGCCCCCAGTGTTGCCAGGAGAACTGCTACATAAGGCCTGGTTTGCAGAGCCTGCAGCTTGTTAATGTGCTACTGCCTTGGTGGAGCGTCTAATTAAGCATTGTTGGAGCTGCACCCACGCTTTGCTCTCATACCTCAGTAGGGAAAATTCCTTTACTTCTGACTTAACAGTGAGGAAGGGGATGGGGCAGCTACCATTTGCTTAGTCTTTGTATGTTAATCAGTCCCTAAATTATTAATAGAGAAAAAGAAATTATTTACAAGGTGTTTGACGTAGACATGTAAGGATGCAGCAACACTGCTGTCAAGAGAAATACTCATAAATCATTATATCTCTCTTGTCTTATTTATTTATTTATTCTAGCCATGCTCAGAGACCCCTTTCTCCTCAAGGCACCCAGGGAGGTAGGAGGAGTCTGAGAGACTGTTTAAGGCAGAAGAGACCATACTAAGGTTAGGCACCTTTTCTAAATGCTGCACAAGGGTGATGGTTGCACAGAGAAATCAACAGCTTTAGCTTTGCTTTTACTCCTGTTGTAAACATACCTGAAGCTCTGTTTGAAAGAAGAACTTCTGAGGGCACTGGGAACAGTCATAAATTTTGTCTTCCTGCCCATGGACTGCAAAGATGTGCTGCTGCAGTTTATTTGCCTGTACAAAAACTGAAACAACATAGTACGATTAGTTAAGACTGCTTCACATAAGGCATCTCATCTTGAACTACACTTCAGAGTCTTTGCAGCTGTAACAAGTCCAAGGATATCTGCCAGGGAAGTGCCGATACACTCTGTTCAGCAGAATTTCCTTACAAGTAGTCAATTTAGAGTCTCCAGGCTGACAGTCAGCTTACTTCTAACAGACTCTCTATCCTGTATGGATTTTTGATATTTCACATAAAGCTAACACTGTCCACGGGTAACTGCAAGAACTCAGTCATGAGACCAAAGAGAGGATGTCACCACTCCCACGGGGAGCCCTGGGCCCACGGCAGGTGCATCAGATGCATTTTTAATGCAGGACAACTGGGCCAGGAGAAGCCTTGATGGCTGGTCTGGAAGACACATGGCCCAGAACAGCATTTCTGTTGAAATGAATCTTAAAGGGCAGGCTTGCCACAATTTTTAGACCTTTTAAATAGGTTGTCCATTAAGTATTAAAAAAAAAAAAAGGGTTATGATTTAACCTTACAAATATCACAGCATCTACTTTATGATTATGACTTTAGCTGGTTAAAAAATATATCTCATTTCATTTATGCTCAGCTTTATATGAATCTCTAGGTGAAAATGATTTCTTCAGTGGAATTTAAGACATGCACCCAAAGAGTTTTTTTTAACAACGTCTTTCATGAAAGGATAAAGTAACTCCAAGCTCATGCAAAAATCGTGTTCCCAAACCGTGGGCCAGACCCTAAAGGGCTTGGGTTCACCTTATTCCCATCAAAGCTAAAAGAATCTCAGGTGCTGCTGTGCACCTTTACTAACAACAAACAGATTGGAAATGCAGATGTTAACTACTGTTTTGAAGAGAGTATAAAAGGCAGCCTTTAGCATGCACCCTGCAGATCCCTGAAAAGCAAGACCACCCATGATCATTTGCATTGATGATCTACAGGGAAGGAATACTTAGCAAGGCCTCAGACAGGAGTTAAAAATGTGCTACTGTAAGAAAACTGGGCTTAAAGAAACCTCAGAGAGAGCAGCTGGCAAAACCATGCAGTGGTACCATTTGGTCTTATCAAACCTTTAAAACATAGAGCCTCAGCACTGTGAGTGGACCATGAACCACCTGCCCTTTAAATGGTCCTTGCTCAGGTGAATAAGGGTTTTGCAAGAGCAGGTCCATACCTTGCAAGTCCTGTGCTTGGAAACACGCAGCTCCTTGGAGCCACAAGGTATAATGTAAAGGCTTTGAATTGAGGGAGGGTCATGAAGAGCCTGCTGCTTGCAGCAGTGCTGCTCAGTGTCAAAGTGCTGCTCGTCAGAGCGAGCCCCAGCCTCAGACAGACAGTATTTGAACACTTCCAAGCACAGTATTTCTTTTTCCCAAGGAAAGGAATACAGTATTTTACAAATCCCCCGAGTGTCATTTCTGCATCTAGCCATGCACACTGAGGCTTGTCTTGGCCTCCCTGTCTTACCTGTGAAACAAACAGGGCATTTGAATGTGCCTCCCATCCCCTCAAAGCTGTGCTCAATCAGGTGACACAGGAGCTTTGCCGGAGAGTCAAACATCTGGTTACACAGCTTGCACTCATGATTGATGCCTTCCTCTGCAAGGTTCAAATGATACAACTTGTTAGTGACACAGCAGATTAGCGTCGGGGATGCAGCAGCAGTCGGCGAGGAACGGCTGTGCCGGCATTCACGGCTTCAAGGACCCACAGCCACTGCCCCAGCCCCAGCCTCAGCACCAAAGCAGGGTGGGGAGCATCCAGGGAGACAGTCCCAGACATGTTTAGGGGTAGTGATTTTTGGCTGTGATGAAAACAGCCCTGCACTCAACCTGCTGGGAACCCATGCGCCTGCTCCCAGGCTCCTGACAACACAGCACTGCTCCACCTCACCTCCTGCCACAAAGGGAGAGCAGCCCTGCCCTGGGTATAGATTATTAAATAGTCAAACAGCATTTAAAACTACTTTAACTGTGCAAATTCAAGACCAAAGCTGGCAGAGGGCTGAAATGCCATCTTCACCTCAGACTATACTGCAAACATCCAGGGAAGGAAGGAACTATCGGAGAATAGCAGGAGCCCAGAGCAGAGTGTCAGTTTACATTTTGTCTCTTGGCTTTTTCCATGGTGAAGAGAGACCACTCAAGGTATTTAAATGTAATTTGAAAGCGTAATTTCCATGTCACATATTTTAAGTATTGAATACACAGGGCCCATTTTAAATGCCTCTATATCCTAACCAAACTTGGGTAAATAACAATAATTATTACCCTTGCAGCTGTATTACCCTTGATTTAAGCCTACCACTTTTGTAAGATGATATGCTTCTCTGTTTACTGAAATTTGTGGTTTTGGGTGCAACCAGGAACTTTTTTTTGAGGTAGTGAAGCCATATTAAAGCAATTTTCACACATCAAACTGAACAATCCTCTGGTTTTCTTGAAGAGGTTATAAAAATTTAGGCAACGTAACATACAGTTGACATATAAATCAGAAAAAAACACCCAAAATTTTTTAAAATTGTGGATGATTTCTGCAAATACTTGCTGAAAATGTGTCTTTCCTTCACTGTGGCAGCACATGAACTTCTCATGAAAACACACTTTAAATAAATTCTGTCTTTTGTTGTACACATCCTCAAATATCACCACTTCAATTTTTATTTCCAAGATAGTTAATGACTACATTATATCATGAACTACTCTCTTGCCAAACACATTTGGATCTTATGAATAATAGGAGCCTTCAGAAGTACTGTCTTTACTTACAGTTGCTTTAAGTCAACTTTTGCTATCTTTAAAGCTGTTAAAAAAGAGGAGATTATTGCTGTCTATAAAGACTCTGGTACTCTCAGGAACCCCAAGCCCTTGTAGAAGGTGGTGATTTATGTGTCAGGGCAGGCAAACAGCAGGATTCTGCACTTGGGACGCTGGGCACAGCTCGTACCCAGGCATATGTCATGTTTGCTGCTGGAGGTAATTCCCAGAGCACATGGGCCTTGAAGGGTGCAGTGTGAAAAATAACCCACTCCCCCCCCCAAAAAAACCCCATGCAGTGCCTTGTGCAGCAGCATATGCCAGTGGAGAGCTGCCCATGCTGCCAGGTGGGTTCTGGAAATCCTCATGGCAACGTGTGTTCTGTCCTGCCCAGGGTGCTCATGGTGAGTGCCGGCACTGGAGCTGCCGTGGGGAAGGCGGAGGCAGGATGGAGATAAGGAAACAGGTGGGTTGGGAAGGAGATGAAAAGTGAAAAGGAAACAGAGGAAAGAGTCACGAACAGAAAGATGAAAGGGCTGGTAGCTCCATGACAGCAGCTCTACGAATTCCCTGGGAACCCATAACCAGGGACTGGGATATTTCTAGAACGCCACAAGGTTTGCAATGCTCTGTTTGGGCAGCCAGCACAGGCGGGCACGTGGCCCTCTCTGATGTGTGGGTTTCCCACCTGGCCCTCTCTCCTTGCTGCAGTGTAAGGCTGGCTTCTCCCATCAGACCCTTGCCTGAAAAGTTTTGGCTTTGTGTGATCTTTGCAATGTGTTCAGGAGGGGAGGAGAGATGGGGAAGGGACATGTGCCTCATGCTGAGCCTGCCCAGCCACACCGCTGTGTACAGCAACCAAGCGCTGCAATAAACCTGCAGAGGACAAAGCAGGTACTGGGGGGAATGGAACAAATTCCTTCTACGAGTAAATCAGAGAAATCATGTTTGACATTAATTTTCTACCCTCTACATACTGGGTGTTTGGAAAACAGTGATTCATGTACAGCCTGAGGTCCGGTGTGAGCACATGCGTTCATAAATACGGACAGACACATACTGATGACTAGACAGCTGCTCCTTTTGCAGCCTAAATACCTATAATTTGAGTAAAATTAAAAAAAAAAAGCCCACCAAACCAAACAATGCTCAGCATTTCAATTGAAGTATATTCTTACAAGCTTGGTATGTTTAATTAGGTAACAGAGATTGTGTATTTTCTTGGCTGATCCCTGCAGTATTTTAAATAGTTAAACCCATAACAAACAAACTAAAACTCGAATGAAAAATAATAAAACATAATGGGTTCCTGCAGATCTGGAAATTTATCCCACTCGAGGCAAGACCTTTTGATTTGCAAATCCACTTCTGAATTATAAGGCCTTCTCCTCACCGATGGGGGTTTTTATTCCACTCCCACAGGAGTCCATTATGTATTTCTTGTGTCTATAAAACCATCCAGAAAGAAAAAAGGGGGGAAAAAGTACCATGGTTAGCATGACAAACGTTTCTCTTTTCATGCATGTGTATTCAAAATATGAAAATGCCCAAAGATATAGATAGAATTGCTGCTATAATCACTCTCTCCTCTATGGCATTTTACAGCATATTATTTTACCCAGAAACACAGCACATGTATAGGGATACTCAGTCACCTTTGGAGAATAACTTCCCTGAATATATAAGATCATATAGGTACATGCAAGGAGGCTTTTTGACAATGCAGTGTGACAGCCAATGTTCCAGTCAAATGTGTGGTGCTGGGTGTTAGTAACGGAAAACATATCATCATTTCCCTCATTCTTATTCACTTTTTTTTTTTTAAACATGACAAGCATCTATGAGAGACCTACATAACTCAAGTGAATTATGCAGCCCCTCTCATTTGTAAAATAAAATGCAGATTTTTACAGCTTGTTAGGCTAGATCTTCTCCCATTTCTTCATAAGTGTATCTGTGTGGGGATCAATTGATTGCAGGACAAAATGAGCAATGCACAGCAAACAAGAATCTTGGGTTTCTTGGCTTTTTTTTTTTTTTTTCCTGAGCTCAAAACAATAAACATTAATTTTACACTTCATTTCTCAAAAAAATAATAGGATGTGCTCTTGTTTAAAACAAGCAGGCCTGCTGGATTCTGTCAGGCTGAAACTATGTCAGGCCAAAAGAGGAACAGAGCGCTTTGTGTAAAAGTATCATGGGGAGATGATAGTATCCTGTAATGTTTTCAGTACCTACTTTTGTCTCCAAAAGCATTTGATCCCTGGCAGACACATACTTATTTCCATACTGGTCTTGAGGGAAGCCAGTAGGAATGAGAGCTGATTATCTGAATCCTGAAGGTGAAACCTGGGTGGTGCCCACTGATGTCAAAGGCAGGCATTTGTATAAATTTGGAGGTACATAATTTACTGCCTGTTAGTGAGGATTAGTGGGTTGTGCAGACCCAGCTGAACTGTGGTGGCAAAGCACGTCGCTCATTGTTCCCAAGTTTGGGTGTGTTTGTAGGATAGTTTTAAATATGGTGATAGGGTGCTTAGTAGCACTTACACCGTCATTCTGCCCATTTTAGAGTAGGAATATGATTCCCCATAAAGCTATTTCTGCTGCAGCAGAAATACATTTAATACATATTACAATGAGTCTCTAAGCCTCTAAGAGAACCGACACCAGCAGCCTCCTGGCGAGGATGCAGTATAATTAATAATGCTGTATTAAACCCATGTACTGTATCAGCTGCATTTCTAATTATAACTATATTAATGGCAATATAAAAGTATGCATTAACACTGTCATGTACTGACACGTTATCATACCAAAAAAAAGGAGATCTCAACAACAAAAAACAAGATGACATTGTCTTTACTGTTAGTTAAAACTTCTCTCTTCAACTTGATTTAATAAAGCAAAATTTTCCCTTATGAAATAACTGCAATAGTCCTAATTTGAGAGATTGTGTAAGACAATTTGATGCCTATTCTTGATAACAACACATGCATCCTGTAATATAGCATTCCAGACCAGTATATTTCTACTCCACTGCAGCAAATTAAGGCAATAAAGGGGAATTTCTTTCCTGTACTCAGATGTTCACATCCATGAGTTAACCATGCTTTTAATGAACTTTGAAATACTGTGAATCAGTGTAACAAAGCATTAATATACTGTGTTCACAGAGAACCTTCTCCTGTCCATTAGATCATAAATTTGGTAGAATTAAATGGGCCATGTGCTCTAATTATAGTAGAAATAAATAGAAATTGGAATGAACACAGGGAAATAAAATGAAAACTGCATGGAACTATTCTGTTTATGCAATTCATTTCCTAGTAAATAAGTAATCAAAGGGAAAAATTTATAACATAAGAAAAGAAGGAGCTTCCCCAGTAATTTTTTCCATGTGGCTGTGAAGGAGTAAGGGACTGGAACCAGGGTAGGATGACAGTGATGGACATCCCTCTCCAAAACAAAGCCTGCAGAGAACCCCTTCGACCCCTCATCTGGCTGGCAACACTCCACCACTGGTTTTCATTTAAAACAATCCAACAATGGAGGTAAAACCAAGGTCTAAGAACACACTGTGACTGCTACAAGGGGACGGCAAATTCACAGATGCTCACATCGGATGAAGACGATGTCTGCTGTACAGATGACATTTCCTCACCACCATTGCTGCCTAAGCCCATGACCTGCTATACAAACCATTTGGATCACACTGCTCCATTAGATTTTTGTAATTAATCCCGGAGGACGCAGCCAAGCCCCTCCCTTGCTGTCTGGGCAGCTGCAGGGTGAGGAGACTCCACGCTCCTGCCCCGGCTGGGCCGGCAGAGCCGCTCTGCAGCACGGTGCCCCAGTGATTAGGCAGCCCGGGCGGTGAAAGGCAGCGGATTGATGGCATGGCAGCAGAAATGTCACCTGGGGAGCTGGGTGCCGTCCTCCCAGGGATGCTGGAGGTCAGTTACTATGGCAACGCCGAACGAGCTCAACCTTGTAACTGACCCTTATCTTTTTTTGATCTGTAGCCCCCTTGGGACCTTGGCTGGAAATCAACTGGAAAATAATCTGGTCACATATCAGAAAGAAAACTATTTATACTTATTTATCCAGGTAGAGCTCATATCTCCCATTGACGACTCTGCCAGACTGAAGGCACCCATCATGTTTCCTCAGTGTTTCGCATGGCTCTGCAGAAACACCCAGCTCCACGCTGCGAGAAACCACGCCAGACCCCCCCACCACTGCAAAATACACACACAAACTGCCACAGATATCTGTGCTCATGGCTCTACTGATATATTGCCAAAATCTTGCCTTGCTCTCGGCCCCCAACTTGCCCGTGTGGATAAACATACACCTACACCCCTTCTTAGATGGTTTAATATTTTATGTTGGTATCCGCTAATCATATTCTTTTGTGCTTTATCTCTCTGCTGAAATATGATTCTGCTTTGAAATATATTTATATGATCTAGAATGGCACAACACTGATGTCTTTTATGAGCTGAAGATTGTTTAATAAAATCTTGCATTCCTGCTTCATGCTTATGACAATTTTACTATTATAAGTTTTCAAGGGATATGAGAGCTGTCCACCGTGGTTAGAAACATCATTTTAATGAAAAATGATAGCATAGGCGCTTGGATTTTTCTAGAAACTATGTAGGGAAAACCAACAAAAATACACACAAATGTATGTTGGGAACTCTGTATTTTTGTTGGTTTTCCTTACATTTGCCTTTGGATAAGACTCGTTAAAATCAGTTTTGTTCTTCCTAGCTTTCCAAGGAACAGGCAGCCTGGACAAAGGTCTATCAGCACAAAGGGGCTATCGCTCTTCTCCAGGTGGGGAAGCTCTCTGGGGCAATGGGATTTGGGAAATCTGGAAGATATTTTTAGACAGAAGCCACAGGACTTGCTGGCAAACATAAGAGGTTAGAGGAAGAGCCTGTGGGTTCCTGGTAACAAACTCCAAGGTTTCTTGTCATGTACTTCTTTGCCCTCAGAAAGGTATTCTTTTCCAGGCTAAATTAGCCTAACCACACAACGGGCTTTAAACTCTTTCATCATCTCAGGGGACCTCAAGCTCAAAATATGCAGAATTAGATGCCAAATTATTTATAGGGTAGCTTGTAAGTTCACTGCCTCCAGTACATGTCAGTACACTGCAATATTAAAATGACCATCAAAAAGAAGCACAGTCCCAGAGGGACTGGGGATGAGATTGCAGGGAGTTTCCTACTGACTGCAATGGCAGTTCCTGTGCTGCTTCAGAGCCCCCGTCTCCCTATCCTGCAGGCTGTGCCCCCACTCCACTGCTTTCCTAAGGGGAAGGCTGAGCCTCAGGCACACGAGATGGGTCTGCTGGGCCCGGCTTCATCAACTTAATTTTCAGTTTACAAGAAAAATAAAGTCTGAAAGTTCAAAGGAGTTCACGGAGTTGTGCATCATCTATCTGCTGACTGCAGAGCCCCAGAGGGATGCGCCTGCAGAGCTTTATTTTAGATTTAGATATTAATCTGGAAAACTGCATAAAGATAACTTATAGAAATGCACTATACTTGAGCACAGTAACTTCACACTTTATCAGCCTTTCTCTGAAGATGCCTTTTTTTAACAGCCTATGTTAAAACTTTTTGTGGACTAAAGCCTGATAGGTCTTGCTGTTCCTTCACAATAGTTAATCAACTATTAAGGAATAACTCCCTTGGCTTCCATGTAAAAGCAAAACTCATACAGGAAAAGAAACACATACTTCCTTTGAGTGTGCAAGCCCATACACCCACACACAGAATTAGCTTTATCCAGACAAATGAACCCCTAAGAACGACTAGAGTTTAATTAGAACACAACTCAACCCAAGTCCTATATTTCAATGTTTTGAAATATTCACAGTTGTGTTATTTCAAATTTAATGTCAATATCTGGTGGAACTGAAGTAACACAACCCTGCATCCAAGCCCATGGCCACACGGCCCATTATGCACTATCCTTTCTCATGCTGTTGTGTCGCTGAAACCTAAATATCCCTTATTACTCCTGGTCTCTTCTCCACTCTCCTCTCTTCTCTGGGAGCAGCTCCCTGCATTGTCACACAGTGGGAATACATTCATCCTCCCATCCTATTGACAATATCACATTGAAGAGCTCAATACAGACAAACAGCAATAACTAGTATCTCCTTGGCATCTATTCTTCTTGTGAAATTAAAAATTAAAATTAAAACATCATTACACTCTTATTAAACATCCCACTGGAATATGCCAAGTGCTTTTAAAACATGCAAAGCTTTAAACCGAGTTTAAATGGGTGTAAAGCCCTTTTTACTCATTTTACAGGCCTGGCACATTCCCCAGACTCAGCACCAGGGCCACCAGAGCTGCGAGGTGCCCCCTCCCCACCACATCCCAACCAGACATCCTGCAGGCCCCATGTGCCTCGACTGTGGTGGCACAGGGACCCCCCAGAGCTGCCAGGATGCAAGTGAGAATTGCCAGAGGCAAAGCCTTCCCTCTCACCAACATCCCCCTCCCCTGCCTGGGGCACCTATGCACAGGGTGGCAGCTGCATCCCGCAGCCACTGCTCAGAAGCCAAACTCTGGGTGCATTTTCTGTCTGCTTAAAGGCAGGTTCCTGGAGTGGGGATCCCAGTGAGGGCAGACAGCCCCCTGAGCTAACCAGGCACATTTGGGACAGCACACAGCATGTTTTAAACACACAAACTCCCACTGATTTGTATCATTGATCATTAGATTATAATTTCCCAAGTACACATTGACAAGATAGACTTTAAACCTATCCTATAAATACTCATCAGATTAATGGTCTCTAATAGTATGTAATTAACATAACAGACAGCCTACAAGCCAGTTGTTGTCAACTACACCCAGCAATGCAAAGAGTAGGAGAAAGGCATTAACCACTCCCATGGTGGCATCAGGGAAGCAGAAAAACTGGTAAAAGGAGAAATAAAAACAGAATGTTTAGCAAAACGAGGACAACAAAATGTACAATTTAACAATTTAACACTGGAGGTTCTTTAAGGTATCAAAATATAATAAATGTTAAACTTTTGGGGTCTTTTGGGGGGCGGGGGGAGGATAGAGCTTTATTTGCAGCAAAGAAAAATTCCATTATCCCTCCATTGGTGCAAAGCCTCTTGAGCTGGTGCGAGCGGCCTTATTCCAATACTGCAAATTCTGCATAAACACGGAAATACGTATCCGGCAATGTGGATATACTTTATAGCAGAATAAGCTATGGTCAAATTAAAGCTTACGTTAGTGTAGGTATCTGGGAAATGGTGCAGTGGGCATAAAGTTATAAGTGCAAGGAAAAAACCAGCCATGAGCATTATTTCTGTGGCAGATCACCAAAGCGCTCAGACACTGGCTAAATGCTGCACCCCTGTAACGCTGGGGCACCAGGCACCCACTTATTCAGGTTAAACAAATGCATTTTTTTAAACAGGAATTCACTTTCTTATTAAGAAACAGTGCTGTGAGGGTAAAGCCTCTGGTTAAAAAGCAATCTCTTATGGCATTGTTAGCAACTTAAAATTCTTCTTTAAAACACATGCAGAGAAGCAAAAAACTCAGAAACACCTCGGCTTTTCCTTGAAAATAAAAATGGTGGTTACCCAGCTATCTTGACATGATCATTTAGCACAACTGCACCAGAGCCTGCTTGTTTCTATGAGGGCTGAACACACGTCACAGCCCAGCTCAGAGAGGCTTCTGCCCCCCACCCCTACATGCCAAGGCCCCTCCCTCACTCCCTCTCCCCACAGACCAGGGCCGGAGCTCAGGGACACAAACCAGTTATTGGAGCTGACAAAATGAGATGCCATTGCAAATAGAGGGAACCAAGGGTGACTAAATAAGGTCTGGCTGGCTAAGATAGGTAACTGATTTTGCATGGCATGAATATCTCTCAAAGCTCGTTAAGTGCAAATATGCCCAAAAGAATGAACTCCCCCTATCAGACATATTTTAAGTCAGGAATCCTATGGTGCAGTAACGCATGATATTCCTTAAGGCAGTCAAAAAGAAGAATCTGCATGAAAACAAGAAAATATCTTAAGCACCTCTGCATTATGCAGACATATATTCTTGTACTGTGGGAATAGGCACAAGTAAACGTACAGACCATCCCCATTGATGTTGGTGGAATTTGCTTGATTAACACTCCACAGTCCAGGTGGAAATCATACCCTGTGGCAGCTTCAGCTCGAATAAGGAGAAAAACTGTAACCCAGCGACCTTTTGGAAGAGATCTCACTGCTGAGCAAGGGCTTTGCATAACAGAGGCTGTAAAGTTACTCTGGGTACTGCTTACCTAATGTACAAACATTGAATACAATACATAAAACCTAATACCAAACTAGTAACACCTTTACATTTGTTCTTTGTCCTGCACGTGAGTGAGCCAACTTGCACCCTTCACATATGATCTGGAGCTGGACAGGCAGCACTGAAGCAGTTGCCCTGAGTTCTGCACAGTAGGACAGTTCAAGGCCAGCACACTCATCCTGCAGGGCTGTGAAGTGCATCAGTGGGTGGGCAACACAGGCAAAAACCTTCTTTCAGGCTCCTAAACTCAGAGGACTTTGGCTTCTGCCTTTGTAAACAAATCCCTTTCTATTTAAATAAGTGAGTAGCTCAGTTAGGCATATCGCTGTTGGCAGATATGCCCTCAGTGCACAAGATGGCCAGCTTGGTTTTATTTATTTTTTAGAAACACATTTTCTTCCTTTTATATGTCATTAGCTTTTTAATCCACTAAGGAAAGCCATGTGCAAACTTATGCTGTAGACACACTCCAAAGAACATATGTGGGCTGTGACAGAAAACTTAGTGTAAGATATAAGGAAAGTTTGCATTTTTTCTCAAATAAAGGTATCTGGAAAACCCAATCATACAATGGTGCTGAAGCAGCCCTCTTCCAGCCCAGTGTGAGCATGCCACTGCAACAAAACACAGACATCCAGGAGGCTCTGATGGCTCATTAACAGCAGGATTCCTACACAGCTATTTTTGTTTAAACTCACCCAGATCTTGGCCTCATGGCATTGCAAAGGTTTCCTGGGCTCTCTGCAACTCTACTCTTCCTCAGAGGTTAAAAAACAAGCTCTAAGCCCCTGCTCAAAATGAAGCACTAAGATGTTCCCAGCAGGATGGCACATTCAGGGGTAGGAATGGATTGGAGCCATGCAAACGTGGCTGAGATGACCTGGAAAGATCCAAAAGGTGTAGTAGGATGGCTGTAGAGAAAGGCCTGATGTGCAATCATTGAACTTGAAAGAGATTTAGGGGTATTCACCTAACAAGCACACATAAGAAGGACCATATTCCACAGCTCTGCAAAAGTTACTGAGAAAGAGTGAAAAATGAGGAAAGATCAAGCTATTTTTCAGCTGCACCCTCAGATAAAGAAAGATTCTTAATCAAGCTGTCATGGAGTCCCTGCTTCAACCAAAAAGGAAACAATAAAAGTCTGTCAGAGACCTGCTACCCACCTTTTTTTTTTTTTTTTTTTTTTTTTTTTTTTTTTTTTTTTTTTTTTTTTTTGCAAGTTCTTATTTTAACCTCAGATTCAAGAAGTCGGCATTTGCTCCTGTCACCCCAGAGAGGTAGGGAAGATACAACTGTATATATGCAAAACAGGTACGAACTCTGATAACAATACTTTGCCTGTAGGCAAAAATTGACTTTTTAAATGGCAGCAGCTATAATAATGTTAGCCTAAGACCCACCCTTGTAGGATTTTCCTCTGCTTACTAAAAACAGTAACACTGTACACACTGATAGGAAAAGCACAGAATTTGGGTACTGACAATACGGGAGATGTTTTAGTGGTAATGGGGGAAAACAAAATCGTAAGATAAAAATAAAAGGTCAGTTCCGTTAAATGACAAACACACCTGCTCTACCAGCATGGAGAGGGTGAAGGGGCACTTCTGTAGCCATGGAAGCAGCAAGGAGCTCAGCCAAGATCTGCTCCTTAAAGCTCCCTGGTTCCAGCCAGCAGCACTCTGAGAACAGTGGCCTCAGGATGCCTTCCCCACGCAGCTTATCCTTTGGGAAAACTGCCTACAGAGGATGGGTCTAAACCATGGTCTACGAGATGAGTGGCAGATCATGTCTATTCTTTACATTTCTATTCCTTATGGTTACCAGGAGAAAGTGCACGACTGCACAAGAGCAAGTGTGAGAACAGGGTTTCCTTTCTATTCACACCTGAGGCTTGTGAGGCCACAAAGTCCAGCTCCTCGAGAGAGCACTCTGGGAGACCCTTGATGCCCTGGTGCCACCTGTGTGCCTGAACTGCCCCAGGAGGCTGCAGGGAGCCATGCCAAGGCCACCCAGCCCCAGCACAACTAGTCACACCTCCCATCACACACTGGCACTGACGGGTTCCGGGCACATCCTGGGAAGTGGTGCACAGGCAGCGTGGCTCACATAACAGTCGAATCTTTGCAGCTAGATGAACATCAATTATGCATTGTATCAAAACCCTAAATGCTAGAGCATGGAGCAGGCAATTCAAAGAAGCAGCATGAGCAAAGCAAATGCCAAAGAAATGAAAAATATGTCCACAACTGTGACAGAGCACTCGACTACTTTCACGTAACATCATCAATCGTCTCTCATCAAAGATTTTCAAATACTTGGGAAGAAATTACAGAAATATTCAAAGATACAATATTTGTATTTTGAATGTTAATTTGACACAAAGGAGTGTGCATGAGGGAATGTTTATAATCAGCACTCCAATAAACTCACAAATGACTCTAGTATTTTATAAGCTTGTTAGAAACAAATCACTCCCTTAGCTTATATTTACTTACTGATGAATAATAAAAGGCCTCAATACACAAAGAGTAAATTCAAAATGTTTTCCTCTTGTTTTATCTTCTATGACAATCCTGGAACCCTCTCGTTCAGGCTGTGATTCCCAACCATGCTTCTCCTGGTTTTATGGCTAAATATTGATTTCTCCATATAAGCAGAGGCAGTTTGAACCTCAGTTCCTGCCCCCAGACCCCCTGTAAAATAGCTGTCTTGGTCTTGAGCTGAACTGCGGTAGCTGACCTTGCATCCTGCCCTCATGCTGTCTGGAGGGGAGGGGAAGGGAGGTAAGAACGTCCACTTGGGCGAATTTAAGCAGCAGTGAAGGTGCAGTCTCAGTGCTCAGTCTTAAGAGGAAGAGGAGAAGACATGAGCAATAACCAGGACAGTCAAGCAAAAGCGTATGAGAGATTTTGCAATATCCTTATAAACCTGCAACAGTGCCAAACAGCTGATGAACTGCAAAACACATCAACTGCTTCAGCTGGTCTGCAAAAGCCTAAGCAAGGTGTCAATACAATACAGACTTCTGTGACCACTCAAACACCCTGCAAGTTGGTGTAACAGCCCAGTAATTGACCACAGCTGAAAAAAACCCTTTAGCCTGTTTAAAGATGCCAGGATGCTTTAATGCAATACAAATCATGCTTCAGTAGACAATGTAACACCTACACCTTCCAAATGCTATTAGTTATATGCCAGCTCAAACACTTAATGCTCTAGCTGCAAGCACAGGAGACCAGTGCTAACCATCAACCCCTGGCAGTAGCTGTGCCGTGGTACCCAAGTGTGCCATGATAGCTGGATTTCAGAAGTAATTGCTGCATAGGTCGGCATGGTGGATTCATAAGTGGTGAGTAACACAAATGGAGGGAAACAAAAGTTGGCAGAACAATGCCTCATTTTTCTAATGTAACTAAGTGCTGAGCATGGTAATGGGAGTGGTGGGGATACTCGTCTTTATGCTCTTATTTACCAAATAGAAAGAATATAGGGATATTGTAATGTAGGTTTTTACTTAATGTACAGTTAAGCATCTCACAAACATTTTATTGTGGTCTGTAAAGATGATCTATTGACAGTAGCTGAAAAAGAATCACGCACTGCATCAAAGCATAAGTGCTTGCGGTAGACACAAAAATGCAGAGCGACTTTGCAAAGTAAACGTACAGCAGGCTTTTGTTCTAGATGGCCCTGTTGCTTCATGCACAGGCATCAAATGCATCTTCACCATCCTTTAAAAACAAACCAAACACTGCCATGGACTAAGCTGGTGAGACACACATCAACCTTGTAATTGCATTAAGATGCTGAAGTGAATAAACACAGCCAGACCTACCCACAACCCAGTATCCACTGGCACTGCTGGAGGGTGAGGTTGTGAGCTCAGAAGCAACAGCACAAGCTTACAGCTGCTCACCTGGTTCTCATTGTGGGAGAGCACAGCAGCTTCTCATAAGATTTTGAGGCAGTTTCTGCAACGTGCCTGGTGCTGGGGCTGGCCTGGTGGTCTCCACAGGGTGCCGGGAATCACTGCAGTATTGCACAATACATAACAAAGGTTGCACAGCCCCTGCTATTATTAACCATGATTCAGGTATGCATTGAGCTGAGCCAATTAGTCATTGCAAACGTATCTTGCAGCTTAGGATTCACATTTCTGCAGTACAATATAAATTGGGGTTTTTTTAAATGTTACTGCAGACCCATGAGAATAATACTGTTTTAATCAGTGGACAAGCCATAAAGCCTTGTACAGGAATTTACTAAGAAGTGTAAGGTTAACAAGCAATACATTTTCAAAATAAATTTCTGGGTTCCAAAGCCATGGCTACATGGCACTCCCACAGCACATCCTATGATCCTCTGCAGAGACAGAGACCACCAGTCATGGATCTCTGCTCCCTCATCTGCCACTCTGGCCAGCAGCTGGAGCAAAGGGAAGGCCCACAGATGGAGCATCCTGGAGACATTGCTCCATTGTGGGGGTGAAAGGTCTGACTGAGAAAGCCTGGACAAAAGAAGTAGAGCAAGGATCTCCCAGCATGATGCTATCCACTCCCATTCCTTGCACTTCCATACTACTCCTATGGAAAACTGCCTTTGTTACAGGTTTCTCACATGTCACTGCCTGTAACGGAATGCCTCTAGCACCACAGCTGTGAGGTGCAGTGCTATGGGGCACATGTGTGTTTTAAAAGCAATGCTGGTGTCTGAAACTCCAACCACCTAAGCCAGTAGCAAAGTTCATGGCCTGTACCTGTGTGTCTCCAAGGCTGAGTGTAAAGACCAGCACTCCCCTTGCCACCAGGCGAGGGGGGTGCTCCTTAGCTCCCTCCTCTTCGTCCCCAGGTGGTACAGAAGAGCAGGGAGATACGACATCCTCAAGGGAGGGTTCCTTGTACATTGTTCCAACATCAGAACGTCAGCCCAGAGAGAGAACAGTAAACTAATCTCAGCAGGAAAAAACAAATGATTTCTCCGAAGAGGAAGAAAATTATTGTGGGCGTGTGAAACACAGGAAAAAAACAAGTGAAGGAAAATCCATACAGGACATGCCAGGTTCTCACAAGGAGAATGCAGACAACATGCCACAGTGTGCACCAGACACCTCGGTGCTCTTCAGCCTGAAGTCACCAGGACTTCCCCAATGGCCAGGGGGCTGCAATTTTAACACTGCAGGTCCATCTTTGATGCTATTGAAACAGAGACATGAATTTGAAATGGAAAGAGGTCATGTTATGAAGAAAACTGAAAAAATACACTTTCAGGTGGGGACGGGTCATGGTAGTCTAAATGAACCGAGCATGAAAAGTGCATTGCTCTTCATTTTTTCAAGTGTCCCAAGTACAGTGCCCTCCAGGACTCTCCTATGAGTTATCCATTTGTTTTAGAAAGCTTCACCAAGAAAGAAAGCACTCCTTATTTGCAGGAACAAAACCAAACCAAACCAATCCTCAGACAGCTGGCAGGACAGGCAGGGCACAGCCCACGCTCGCTCTGGGGCTGCCCCCTCTGCCTCCACGCCTGGCAGGTGTCTCTAAGGAGGGCAGTGCACCAGCTGCTTTCAGCCATGACTGAAGCCAGGCACCTCAGGCAGGAGTGGTGACAATCTCAGGCTTTCTAATGGGGACTATCCTGGGCCCAGCACCGTTGGCAGTGCTGTGCCACCCTGCTGTCTGCACAGAGAGCACGGGCCAATCCCACTCAAGGCACTGGGCTCTGGATCACAAAGCAACCTGAACTGCAATTTCAAGAGGACTGCAAAACCTCCAACATCATTTATGCTGTTATTGACAGGTGCTGAAACCTGCCAGTACCAGCCTACTCCTGCTACACACAAGGCAAATCAGAGAAAAAAACTTCTCATGGCAGTCCTCGTGTCATGAGTTGTCCAGTTATCTGGTGGCACATTCCCACATGGCTACGTGGGATGTACTTGTGCACCACGTCCCCCTCAGCAGCCCCCAGCACAGACAGCCTGGCTTGGGTCTGACCTCTGAAACATCACCTGAGCCCAGGGGCTGCAGCTCTACTTATTACAGGGTCTTCACTCACAAGTGCTGAGTTTAAGTAACTGACGAGTATTTTAAGGGGTTTCATTGCACCATTTGGTTTTCTTTTGCTTTTCAAACAAAGGATGTATTAATCAATAAAGATTTTAAAAAGAATTAATTATCACCATCATCAAGTCAAGCTCCCCAGCGCCTTGCTGTCCAGCACCTGCCTGAGTCCTCTTCTCATCCAGTGAAGGATCCCTGCACCATCCTTGTGCTTTGGAGTCTTAAAGAACTATTAAAATCAATTCACTTGGTGTCAAAAGCTTATATTCTTCTTGCATCTACCAGTACAGCTGTAGTATTCATCAGATTTTTACCACCAGGATTAATGTTATAAAATGTCACTTGCTACAGTAAAATTTATCAACATTATTATATACCATAGAAACTGCCACCACAGACAAATGCACTACATTAAAATTTTGTCTAGAGCTCCCTAGAGGAAACATTTGCTGCAATTTGTGTAACAGTTTATATATTTATGCTATTTAATGGTACAAAGCAATAATTATGACTTCATTCACTGATAAGCAACAGCATTATATAAATCAGATGCGGATTTAGAACATGCCAGCTTTGTCACTGGCCTACTACTTGTAAATTATGTTGCTGTTAAAAAAAAAAAAAAATCTAAGCAAATATGAGTTAGCAGCAGGAAGCTAATAATGTGCCTCCAGCTGTTCCAGTTAACCTGCAAATGTGGCCATCTGCACCTCAGGAGAAAAAGAAAAGGAGAGATAGAGGGAGGGAGGAAAAGGAGAGAGGAGAGAAGCTCCCGCCAACGCCAGCACAAAGCCTAGGCCCTGAGCAGTAGGAATGACCTTGCTCCTCATGACCAGACAAGCACATATTTAAAATCAGAAAAGTTACTAAAGAATAAAGGACCTATTCTCCCCTAGACCCACAGAAAAAAAAAATAACTAAAAAAAAGTCCTTTCCACTGCCTTTTTTCTAGAACAGGCTGTCTTTCACCTCTGAGGTTATTATTTACTGCATTGCAGGTCTGTCCAATGAACAGGTTTTTCTTACAACTTCTGCCTTTCATTTCTACTTTTTAACACCTCTTCACAGACCCATCTTGTATTTTTTTTTTTAATGGTGGTCATTGTAATAGATTTATTCCTGCTTCAGACAATTTAAAATGGATCTGCAGGGCACAAAGGCTGAACTATCAAACAAGACCAAAATTCTCAGATAGAAAGTCACAGATCTCACAGTGCACAGCAGCTTCACTCCTACCTTTGGGTTCACGGGGATGAGGTGTCCTTAGGATGTGCGAGTAGCGTTCACTCAAAGATTATTTTATAAGAGACTTCTGTAGAATCTGGGTCACAAGGAACTGTCACAAAATATTCCCTTTGACATTCATTCAAACACTGAAGAGTCAGTGGCTGAAAGTGCATGTCCTGTACATTGTTACACTTTGGTAATTTGACAGCAGTTTCATACTAATAATTCTCCAAGATCCTTGTTAGCAAGGGCTCCCCAATATCTCTCCTAGAAAAGGATGGGGAGGGCCTCAAAGGATCTTTTTTATTTCTTTTTTAAGGTCTGACTCTGTAAACCAACAAACTTAATTCCCATGAAGGGAACCAGGTCAGGGAGGTCAGCACACCTCACCAGAGCTGCACCACTTCACCCTGCCTGAGCTCTTACACACCTCTTTGTACTGCCAATCCACCCCCATCACCCCAAAAAAGCCTTGTTCTGGCACAGGTTAACAAAGCTGCATGGGCCCTGTGACGCTTAAATAGATTTAGGATTATCATCACTCTTAAACTAACAAAAAAAAATAATCTCATCTTCACTCTTCCAAAACTAAGCAATCCAGTTTGTTTCCTCGTTTTAGGTGCACATCTTCTTGCACCAGTTTAAGTGTCATAATTTTGATAAAACTCTTAAAACATTGAAAGTGCCCAGTATTGAGCCTTGTAGACCCAGGTCTCAGGAGTAGGCAGTGTGAGCTCCTCAGAGAGCATCACGATCACAGAACAGGGGATCTACATCTGAGCAGTGTTGTATAGACCCGACAGCTATTATTAGATCTTCACCAAGGAAACATGATTTATCTTCATTCCAATTTTTGTAACTATAACTCATTCCAATGCTAACCCCATTTACAGGGATTTATAACTCACTTGAAAGAGTAACTCAGGCATACATAATTTCAAAGGGACAAAAAGTAATTTTTTTTCTTGGAAACACTGAATTTACTTTAAACTGATCAGCTCTGATTGTCTTAGGGCACATCTCTGTTTTTAATGTCTCCTTTAATGTTTTCCTCTATTTAACAGCTTTGTGACCAAATGTTATTTAATATTTTCAAGTGAAATACCTCACATCGATGGTACATGCAAGCAGTAACTGCACATCTTTTCCAAACATTTACACTACACTTTGGGGATGCTGGTGGATATGATAAAAACTGTGATTTACAGTAGGTTAAAGAACCAATAGTTGCAAGCTGACTCAGTAAGTTACCAGTATTTACCCTTCAAATCATGTTAACAAATGCAAAGGGCCAGCAGTGTGATCAGGGAATGGCATTAGCTATCTCTCCAGAGGAAAATAAGCTTTCCAGGTAAACCTGTAACTTCATCTGGCCTTTCCAAAAATAATTTAATCTAGAAAGTGCCACATCTTTGAAAGCACCTGGGGTAATGCTGTGCTTTCCAATATCAGAATATTCATAACAGCAAACAATGTACACAAATGCTACAAGTGCTGGTGAATATCCAAACATAGTGGGACATTTTGTGCACCATAGCACAGATAGATTTAGGGTTTTACATAGTCCCACTTAATTACACCAAACCTCAGGTTAGTCCACTGATGTCTTCAGAAGCAGGTAACAAGTAAAGCTGGCAAACATCTATGTCAAAATAATCCATGGTCACATGCCCCTTAGTCATCATCAAGATCGGCAACTGCCAAGTCATGTTGCACAAACTGTGGATATCCATGTGTGTGGAGTTCCTCAGGTGCTTTATCTCACAAGGTCTGAATGCTCCTCTCTGATGGGAACCCATGCATCTGCTTCCTGTCCCTATCTGTTTACTGCTCAGAACAGCACCAAAAAAAGAGATCCTAGATGTATGCAAATGACCCATAATCCTCATTTATAAAGAAACCCTTTCTCAGTGAACCAGGAGGGTACTGTCAGATGGATTCTTATGTGAGCGTTAATAACAGAGGAGAGATGCAGATGGGAAGGGGATAAACAGCTATTTCTAAAACCATTAATAAAAATATGGTTAAAACACCTTACTCTAAAATATAAACCTACATGTTTTATTTGTTTAATTTTGTCAGAACATTTCTACTCCTGTCTGGTGCCAACACGGGTAATGGGAGCAGAGAACCATGTGCACTCCATGCAAATGAGCAGCCCACACCCCTTGGAGATGTCCACCACCATGCAATCCCCTCCCAGCCTCTCCTGAGCCATGGGCAATCTCCCTTTTATTTTCATCTCTCACTCCTAACACTCCACAGGGTTTTGCATTGCACACTGAGAGACCAAAGAACAACTCGTGTAAACTCTCAAATTTAGCAAGAAAAAAGTGTGACTAAAAAAATTTAACTCCCAAAGAGACAGTATGAAAAAGGTCAAAAAGACATGGTCAAATGGAGGGCCTTCCAATACTTCCATAGTGCAACAAGTATTCACACAACACACATCACAGCAGTGAATAAATCAAACTCTCCAAAACGCATGCAAATGACAGTGCATATCTGCATAACGTTTTGGGGGCAATAAAGTTAGAGGGAAAATGGCTACAAGCTCTTACAGATAATGCTGTGATATTTCTATTCTCTTCTTTATTGACCTGAACAATCTGATCTGGAATTGTTATGCAAGTGGCAGAAATACAGAATGAATTTTTAATAGCCCTGTGGGTGAAAGAGAACAAAAGTTCATAAAATATGTTAAAGTGACTTCCATAATGCTGGCTTATGTAGCTCTCCACAAAAATAGGCACTCTCAACTACAACAGTTAATCCTTGGGATTTACAACACATCATAACTCATCCCTGCCGCACGGAGGAATCCATCTCTCAAACACAGGTGATCTTGCAATCACAGATGAACTCCAGTACTTAAGTACAATGGGATACGTTTCACGGTGTCAGTCCTAATTTTCATCCTTGACTTTGATTTCCCCTGTCTTGGTGGGTTCAAGTCAGACCCTTGGTGTTACTCTAATGTAACTTTTTTGTGGTTTTAATATGAATATTGTGTCAAGGATCTGAGATATTAAGAATGACAATACATTATTATTGCAGCAGGGAAATCTCCAGAGTCCTAGAAGTAGGATTTTCAAAACCACAGTAAAAAATCAATAGTAATCCACAAGAATTCATAAAGGAAACATGTCAGTCAGCACCTTTGAATACAAATCTTAAATTTTAGTTTAAGCAGACTGGACAAATACAAGTCATTTAAAAGACAAGGGAAGGAGGTGACCGCGCCCCAGCTTTTCAGGCTGCAGGAAGGAGCCTGTCTTGCTTGGTTGCCCCAGCAGTGGCTGAGATGCCCTTGCCCTTCTCTGACAGAGCCCTGAGGCCAGCCCCAGCCCCAGTCTGCCCGAGCCAGTGCATCCCTGGTGGTTGCATGGACAAGGAAGATGCTGCATCTGTGACACTGCCTGCACCCAAGCTTCTCCCTGGAAAGCAACCATCCAACAGGATGTGGGGGAAAACCAGCTCATCCACACTCTGTGATAATTGTGATAATGAGAAGAAATGCCAAGAATTGTACATGCAATCCTTTGACAAATTCACAGCCAGACATCTGCTTACAAGGTAGTTGGCCCACAAGCTGCCTCCAGCAACAGGACTTATTATTATTTGGGTTTGATTTATATGACCAAAATCAATTAATTAAACTCTTCATTTGTATACAGCCAACTACGTATTAATAAAGTGTTATCAAAGCATCCCAATCCTCCTCTGAGGAAGAGCCTTGCCTAACCAGCATGGATAATAGAAGGTATCACATACAGAAACGTCCATAAGGCAAACAGATGGCCTTTGCCATCTGAAATGTTGCCCAGGGACCAGGTACATCAGTACAGGGCTTGCAGCTTATTCTCATCATTCAGATCACTTGCCTATGTTGGGACTTTGAAAGAAGTTTTTGAAAGAAAAAACAACCTGCAAGGTGCTAAAGATGAATGGTCTTGCTCTCTTCAGTAAGAGTTCGTAGCGGTGCTCAGAGGGAGAAAAAAAAAAAATCTTTCTCTGGACCTCACTCTCCTGTACAATTTGCACAACAGAAAAGCTGGTTTTGATTCACAAAAGAGGAGAAGTTATAAGCTAAGGAAGCACACAAAGATTTGAGCCCAAATCCAGTAAAAGACGTTAAGAGTTGGTTAGATGCTCTCAGTACCTTCTTACAACCTTTCCCACTGCTACTCAAAAACATCTTAAAAAATAGCTGTCACGATTTCGGAGGGGAAAGGCCAGAGGACATAGCTCTGATGGTGGTCCAGGGTTTTCAGTTCCTACTCAGGAGACTTCACAACTGTTTTTAAATGGAAGTACATAGTGTTCCCTGGCGGAGTGACACAGAAGCACTGCTTAATGGCCAAGGAGGATCTGCTGGCAATGGCACTGAGGACTTCCACAGTGCCCAGAGGCCTCCAACTTCAGCAGCTTTTCTTGCTGAGGCCATGGGAAATGCTGCTGGAAACTGCAGCAGTCTTTCAGGGCAGCCACAAGAGGTGATTCACTCTACATGTGCCATCTATTATGTATACTATTTATTAATTTATGTGGATTGGTAGACTGCATGACCAAAAACATGCCATCAGCAACAATGGGCATCCAAGCCTGCAGTAAAGGCTTGATCCAAAACTGGTTTCATTCATCGAACGATAATTTTTTTTACTGATTCCAGTGAATATTGGTTGAGGCCCTGAAGGCACTGAGAGGAGCTGTTTTTACTGCAGTAGTCACAGCAGAGATAGCTGAAATCTCCATTACCGTGACTCTGTCACAGGTAAAGCAGGGAGACAAATTCATTTAGGGAGTCCTGTTGATAGTTGATTTGATAGATCTCAATAGCAGAACTCTCCAAAGGGCGATGCCACCACATTGCACGACTGTTTAAGCTTATAGTCACCATTCTACTGTATGTACCAGCCCAAACTCAAAGGATCAGATCTGCACATCCAGGGTGGAAACCTTTACTGTGCATAACTGGTACTGATGGACAAGACAAAATCCTATAAAAGCTTTTTATCTTTCATTTTCAAGCTAAAAAAATAAAATGGCATTATCAACCCCCTGACAGCTAAAACTGAACCTCCTGGCACATACCAGATGAGAAAGCTCATCTCTGCTTTCCCCACACCCTGTACCTACTTATTCCCAAGACAGTAGCACCCACTTCAAGAATAGGGGGTTTTTTCCTCCTTTTATCAGAGCAAATTAGGAATAACCTCACTAAAGCCAAGACTGTTACATGATGGAAAAATTAATCAGCAATGAATTCACACCCTGGGATTTTCTCAAAAATTTGACAGATCTGTTAGTACTGAATTCTCAATCTGCCCTAGTTACCAGATGCGAGTTGGAAGGGCATTGAAAGGACAATAGATGTGCTGGTATTCCTAACTAAAGTTATACATATTCTGACAAAACTAACGTTTCTAGGATATCCCAAAGCGAAAAAGTTCTCTTGAATATGCGTTTGAATACATTGTTTTCTGAATTGCCTCTTATTCTGCCTTCTTTAGCTCCCACAGCTGAGCTCCCAAATGCGAGATGTTCATTGTCAATAAACACTGTGCAAATCCACATAAATAAAGGGGATCAGCAGAACGAGCTGCTTGCAGTTACTGCCTTATCCACAAGAGAGCACAGTAACCTGAGCACATCCCCAGCCTTTTGTAAATGCCTCGTGTATGTACAGAGCACTGTATAACTCAAAAATTATAATTAAAATGTCTTAGCTCCTGTATTTATAGTAACATTTAAACTACTGTGCTTTCTTGAAGTCAGAGTCATTTACTTGAGAACAGCACACTTTATGGTGAACAGATCTTTGAAACTATACCACGGGGATATGGCACAGCCACATGTAACTCAATATATGTCAACAGCTGTAAAAATATTGGTAGGAGAAGGGAAGAAAAAGCCATGAGCACAGATCAAGTGCCCTGTCTCTCACATCTGACTGTTTTCAGATTCTCCCTCACTCCTCTCCTCCCTGCCCCCCCCAAATAATTGGGCAATTTTGGTGCAAGCTGTCATAAAAGCCAAGGCTTCTTTGAGGTTGAATGATCAAAAAGGTTATAAATGAAAATGATTTCAATGTTGGAGGCCTAGTGAGTGACCAAGGCACTTTCTGTAGCAGAAGGGTTTGTTCTAATCTTACCAACTGCACGCTTTCGTCAGAGCATATTCCTAGGGAGTTCACAGCTCCCCAGGGCGAAGCTACAGTAAATTCTGACTAATCCCCTCTGCATACAAATGAGCCCCTGGTAAGAGAAACTGCAGGGTCAGGCAGCTTATACACAGCACTGATTCTTCAGGTCTGTGCCTTCAGCAAAGCAAACAAAATGGCACTATATTTTGATTTTTATTTTTTTTCTTCAATGGGACAAGGTTTCTGAAAAATAAGGTCTTAAATCTTAAAATGCAGATCAGGATGAAGAGAGAAGGAAAGAGCGCAGACAAAAAAGAACACCTCTCCCCAGGCAGTGGGGTAAACAGACAGCATCAGCCCTTGAGGAAAATGGATTTAAACTTTTGCTTTACTAAAGGAGCTGTGGTCTTGGACTAAAATTTCTTGTAAGAGGAGCATGGCACAAGAGAAAATATTTACTAGCCTATTATAAAATAGAAGGATCGAATCCTGCACTTCCATTGGTTGGCATCACTGTATCAAGATAATATAGAGCACCAGGTCATTTATATTCATTCCCTGGCATTTCAAGGGATCTTTAAATGTTAAATTCTGCACCTATTGCTGCTTTAAAAATCTTAAGCATTGCTCAATGCAAGAAGTGATTAATTTTTCCAGCTGCATGTTATTTAATCACCAAGCATATATTAGGTATAATTATTAACTCTTGACAATATGGGATACTCCGGTTTCACAAAAAATTCCTTTGAAGCAACTGGGTGTACTGCAGAGTGGCTGGTGCTGTTGGCAGTAACTACCTGTCAGTGCTGAGGAACAGAAGAGGAAGGGGCTACAGAAATGTCCTCTTTAGATGTGGGAACACTCTGCTCCTTCATTAACATGGTGAGTTGTTTGGGAACTCAGCACCCTTTGGGATCCAAAGCAGAGAGCTCTCAGCAAGAAGCTTTTCTCTCTGCAGACCTTCAGAAAGTCGCCTAAATTTTGGATATATACAGAGCCTGGGATGATGTTTACATTCTGCAGCCATTTAAATACAACTCTGAGATGCCATCCAAATACCTTGCATATCATTTTACATGATGCAATTTTCATGTATTCACAATTAACAGTTATAGGGTCAAGACGTAGACTGGTTCAATTTTATAGTCTCAAATTTGATGTTTCTTGGAGACAATTCTTCAAGCTATAAAGACATTTGAATATTCTACAATTCAACCTTAAAAATTCTGGTTTAGATTCCTCCTTAACATTAAGCTTCTAAACTAATAATTTTCTAATGATGTTTTGTGCTTAAAATTGAGTCATTTGAACCTTGCAGCTTACCCTAAAACTTATTAGCTAAAGTAAATGCTCTTATACAGTGTTGTGGTATTAAGAAATAATCTAATCAACCAACCCCGAAATGTTGGCTGAGGAAACACTGCTGAATAGCCAATCCAGCAGAGCCTTAATGTGCCACAGGGATGGATCTGCACCAAGCCTCTGCTCTGCTTCATGGCCAGCACAGCCCTTGGAGAGTTTGTGAACAGGGGGCACTGCAAACCCCAGCACCTCTTTCCAGCTGCCCTGCTGTATGCCCTGGGGGAGAGAGAGGAGGGGAGGGCTTGCAGATAACCCCCTGAGGTCCAGGCTGCATTTCTGGTATGTCCCACACACCTCTCCCTGTCTTTTTGGTGGTAGGAGGCCACCAAACAAAAGGTCGGCTGCAGTTATAAAACAAAAAACCAAACCAAAACAAAACAAAACCCCACAAAACATTTTAAAGCAGCAGCACTCCCATCCACTTGCCACAAGACAATATTACGTGTTTTGCACTGTGCTTCAGCCATAAGGAATTGCAGTCTATAAAAGGCACCACTGCACTGAAGGGGGGACTGTGTACCACTCCATGGAAAAGAAGTCTCCCATCGCAATCAGGAAAGTGTGTTATAGGGATGACCTTCTGACACAAAGCACAAATCTATCAGTTTGCCACTTTTCCATGCTTCTGGTATTTATCTCTTCTGCACTCCCAACTCGTCTTTTAATTAGACAAACTCTCATGAAAGTCAACAAGAGTTTTGTCTGACTGAGAGCTGGGTTGAAGCATAATTGGATCACAATTCCAGGGGTGACAATGAATAAAATGTACTCCTAGATATGCACCAAACTGCAGATTCCTAGTAGTTTTAAAATTAAGCATTCAAGGGGGGAGACCTGCAGTAGAGGCTTTGCCATGTCCCTCAGGATGAAATTCTCAGCTCTTCTATCTGCAGATGCAAAGGCACCACAAGCAGTAACACACTGCAGCTATCAATGTATGACAGCACCCAGCCACAGGAGTCAGAAAAGAATAATAGTTATTCAATGGCATAACTAGATGACATGTCATCAGTGAGTTCAACAGCAACTCTGACATACTGCTGGAAGGCCCAGACAAATAAACAGAGATCAGTTTCATAACACACCTACAAGACATGGGCAGGCATAATTTTTAAAGGAGAACTTACTGTTAACACATACAGCCTATGAGTTTCTTTTGTCTCCTTCTGATTCTTAAATAGACTAAGGATCAAATAATGAAACAGCCTAAAAAAACAATGTCAAAGTGTGGCAGCTTTAGCCAAGAGTGTTCTACCACGAGGCTAAGAAAAAAAGCTGCTGTGGAACAGAAATGAACAGCAGCAAACACTGCACACTACATGTTACAACTGCGCCTTGCAAGAATGAACATATTTAAAATCCCGACAACATAAATAAGGCTCCTAAGTGACCGTATGGCAAGTTTTCCTTTAAAAAGGCAGGAGTTACTGAAAGCCAAGTTCCTGCTGCCGAATTCCTGGACACAGTTTCCAACTATTCCAATCAAGCAGCTCTGTGGTTGGGCTGGGATTTCAAACTTGCCACAGTATGAAGTCCAGTTTGGGCTATATTCCCTTCCCTCTCTCAGCTTGATGAAGGCTTCCCCGCAAAATCAAAAGGCTTACTGTCAAGTTTTCGATTGGTCTGGGCTTCACGCTATCATATGTGTGGTGATGGCAAGGAATATGAATGCGGCTCTGGCTCCACCATGGGGCCTTGAGGTTTCGTCCAATTCATCCAGGGACCTTATGAAAGTAGAGCGGGTCTCTTTTCATGTATATTCCGACTGCTGAAATTCCCCAGATGCACTGCAGTGTGCAAACGCGGTGTAAAAAAGAACAATAGCTTGAGAAAAACTGAGGCAAGTCTACTGAGTATGCTTAAGATAAACCAGCCAAGCTAATGCAAAAAAAACCTGACAGACGCTCTTCTGCATTCATAGCTTAATGAAAATAAAACCTTTTAGAAGTGGGGAAAGCTTCTGCATTCTAGCAAATATAAAATTGCCATGTTAACTTATAAAAATTGATGCAGGTCTCCAAAATGTAAATATATAATATTCAGACCCTCATGTACTCAGATGAGATTAGATAGCCAGAAATATTTCAAACCTTAATAAAATAAAAACTACAACAAAACTCACAGAAAACCTTCTCCCAAAATCCCAAACACATTAATTCTGCTTGCACACTGATTCATTCACCTACAACTATGTTAGGAAGTTAACAGAAAACTAAAATCTCATAAGTGATGCAGATTACAGTGTATCATTCTTAAACATTCTTAAACAGCTGCTAAAAATGAAAATTTTCATTAGGCCTTTTTTTTAATTAATTGTTATTATTGCTCATGATACTCATATTAATGTTCCTTTCTGGAAGAGCAACTCAATGGTAGCAAGCTTCATTTCCACTAACTGTGATGTCCTGGGGTTCAGGTCTATAATGCATTTTAGCTGCACTATATATTCCTTAATTTCCCTACAACAAAACTTTGCAACATATGCATTTTGTTGCAACTACATTTACTAAGAACATTTGTTACATGGTTTCAAAATCACAAGTAGAAAATAACGCTCAGTATTTAGCACTTAATAATTTAGATATTTAGCTCTTTACAAGTGTTTAATACATTTTTATGCCAACACTGGACTAGCTTAGTAACCTTGTTCTACGAACAGCAGGAAGCCTTGCTAGTCCTGTTTCTCCAGGGCTGGTAAAGGTGACTTATTTGACTCCACTAGAGGCCAAATCCACATATGTGCCCTGTATTCACCAAGGAAAGAATACTGAGTTAACACTTATTCCACATAGACTAGGAAGTTCAACCTACACGTTTCTTATTTGCCACTGCTTGGTGATTCACAGCAATAGCCAAGTGGAGAGATTTCTCTTTGACTTACTTATAACATCAGCCCAATTAATTACTGATAGTTATTTTTTTAGCTGAAGAATACAAGTTCTTTATTTTATAGGGTCCTTTCTCAAATGAGACTGTTACTTCAGTAACAAAGAAATTACCCAGAGTTGTCATATTGTTTTCATTGGTATCATGATAAATCCTCATGGTATGCTCTGCTTCCTGCTCTGATCCTTTCCCTTCTGCCAAGCTGGAAATTCATTATGCACTATACATGAGAAAGCAAGCAAGAGGGCATACTTTCAAATTCATATCATACATTTCTGATAAGAACTGAAACGCTGTATCTGAACTCCAACAAATTATTCATACCACACAGTATACAGAGACAAAAGTCAGTGTTTTAAACAAATATTTTTTAATATTTTATTTTAAATGAACCAGAGGTAAATCTGGCTCGGGCACTTGCAGGTGATACTGCGAGATAAACAGTCAGTGAGGAGCAGGGCCAGAGCTGCTGGAACTGTACAGGCAAAGTAAATGAAGAATGGGTACAAAAGTCCTGGAAGCCAAAGTATGTCAACGTGATAATATAATTAATTCATGTTCTTTGCTCAGTTTTTCATGAATGACCCTCTTGCATTAAAAATTGAGAAGCCACTTGGAAGCTGGCATGTACCAAGGATGAGCAAAGCTACTCTTGGTCATGGAAGTGAAGAGGCAACCAAAAGGCACCAGCTCATTTATGCTACAGGGATGAGACATGGTCCAACAAATGTTCTCCTGCAGAGAAGTCACAGAACTGGGTCTAGGGGTGAGCTTTGAGCACGGTGCTGGGTGCAGCACTGCTACCCATGGGGCAGAGGGGTGGGCACATGAACAATCAGCCTTGCTCACAACATTTCCTGAACTTGCCATGCTAGTGGGGACCATCTCTGCCATGGTAAAGACATACTGGGAAACAGAGGACAGGTCCTAAAGACTTCCGTGCTTATAAATATCTCTCTGCTACCTGCAGATTTCTGTGAGCATGCTCCCTTGGGAATTGGCTACGCTTTGAGGTTAGTACCAGCAAAAACCAACTGTGTGAGCTGGTCAGTCTCTTGCTCAGACATGCAACAGTTCAAGAATATTCATATTCTGCTTATTTTTGCAGGGAGAGACAAGCACGGGGCGGGGGGGGGGGGAAGGATTATTTTTACAGTGCCACTGAGTAACAGCCTTTGACTGGACATGCCCCTTCTTGATCCTTGAATATTGTCTCCCTATCTTCCCAAATGTCAGGCTGTTGAGGCTGAAACCCACTGCACAACTGAACTCCTGCCTATATTTGATTAATAACCAGATGCTTTATTTTAAAATACAACTTTTCTTTAAGTTATATCCTTTTCTTCAGTTTTCAGTTGGAAACTTGGCCTAAATGACAGCTGTGTAGGCCTCACCCCAGCTCGGCTCAGCAGGAGCTCTAATGTACTTCATTCTGGGGCTGGGAGCTGCTTTTAATCTATCAGCACGACTCCGCAGCTGCTGTAAGCTAGCTGAAAATTGTCTGCATACACAGGGTTTAAAATTTTGTAACCCTTTTAGTGCAACTCCTATTTAAGCAAGAACACAGAAACACAGCCACCAAGGTCTCTGGAGAGTTAAAGGAAAGCTTGAGACAACAGGCTGCAGGGCTCAGAGGGCATGCCAGAGACCTCGGCACAGATTAGGAGTTTTCCTGAGTTCACGAGTTCAAATACCAATTTCCAGTAACTGTTTGAATGAATTTAGCCTTGTTGTAAGTCTGACAATCAGACTACAAGCCAGGCAACTAAATACTTCTGCTTTATGCTAGATGTCTTTAGCAATTGAAAACATCTCTGTGTATTTTAAATAGTGACTGGTCTGTAGTTTGCTCTGCCTCTCATTTACAGCTTTTAAGAAACTGCACAAACATTATATCCTCTTCCAAGAAAGCATGCTGCAGAGCAATTACTCTGCATATGCAACACAAACTTCAAATACTCATAAAGCAAAATGCAACTGTGTAGAAGTGTTAAATCTGCTACTGCCATCAACAGAAACTACACAGAGTACAGTAACCCGGCGTCATCTATTCCACTGAGGCTCAGAGAGGACGGATATGAAACTATTGCCAAATATTTACACTTACAATTCTTACAAAATATCTGGAGTCCCTGAAGGATTAAACATAATCTCACATGTCAACAACCACCACCAACAAAAACTTTAAATATGGCTGCAACATGTTTTCACAAAACTTCACTGTGATCACTGTTAAAAAGTCTCTTGCTTTTTCTGTTTTCTAGAAAAGGGGCAGCAAATCATGGCACTGCTGCTGATCTGCCAGTGCTGGCTGTGAGTTGCTGCCAGGCAGTTCCTCCCTGCCTGCCCAGGAGCTCAGGCACAGCAATCATTGCCCCTCGGTGGCAGGGATGCTGCTAGCTGGCCCCACAGCCGTGATTCCCCGCGTTTCAAGCAGGGCAGGCCCTCCCTGTGGTTAAGCAGTGAAGACTCACCAAACATTTTAATCAACATGGGCCAGAAGACAGGGCAGCAGCAAACAACCAGAAGTTAAAACACATGATGTGAAGCTCTGCAGAAAGTGATCCCAGAGAGCTCCAGCAGCCACACCGGGGGGAACAGCCTCTTTCCTGCCTGCCCACAAGCACGTTTCCTTTGAAAACACAAGGCCCAAGACTGCTCCTTCTTTTCTGATATGCTGCAAGGGGCTCAGTAAGGAAGGTTTCAAGTATTCAAACAGAGCACAAGCAATTTCATGAGGCTGCTGCTCAACATGGCGCTCCTGCCGGACCCGACCCAGCGCTGGCTCACAGGGATGTGGTACCAACTCTCCTGCAGAGCAAGTTGCACATACAAGTTGAACAGTTTTCAAAGGTTTTAAGTAATTTAAGTTCTGAATAATTTTATGGAGACTTTCACTGGCATACCTCCTAACTGAAGAGTGTGCCCACGCTAATTTTCCACCTTTGAGCACTGGAGAAATACAATGGAACAAACATAGTAAAAAACAGAAGACCTATTCTACCATCTTAGAATTACTGTTTCTCCTAAGAAAAAGCCTTTTGCTATTAAACAGTTAAGCACAGAGCTGGAAAGCAGAAACTAGGAATCTGTTACCTACTGCAGGATGCCCAAAAGGAGCTCTTCTGGACAGGAGGTGCCACAGCACTGGACTGGCAGCTGCATGGCCCTCATGGATGCTCCATGTATTTTGGCACCTCTGCAGAGTCTAGAGGCTCCCTTCTTTGAATTGACTTTGCTTTTCTTGTATTTGCTAACTTCTTCTCTTCCTCACCCGGTTTGTTAATTGCCCTTCTCCCTTGTGGTCACTTCGGTTTGCCTTTGTGACAAAGTCTTTTGTTCCAGCTGATGCTCTATTTGACCTAGTTGAACCTTTATAGGTGACATTATTTTATTGTGTGATTTCATTGTGCAGTGCTTGCAGATTGGGCAAGTGGCCTATCATGAAGGTATTAAATCCTATACGGTTATGTGCACGTGTACACAAACACACACCTCTTTCCTGCAGTTCACTTCCTTCCGCAGCCATCTGCAATGAAACAGGGTCCTGCCCTGTGGAAGCTTTGCCTTAGCTCCTCTGTTTTAATGACTGCAATCCACAAGGAGCAGTAAAAACAGCCAGTGTGGTGCCCAGTCCCTCAGCTGCCAAATGTACACCATGCTCCAGGAAAAGAAGCTAGGAAGGTAACGTTACCTGAAATTCACCTCTGCTGCACATACTCAAAAAATGACCTTTAAGTGCTCACCAGCAAAAAAAAACACCCAAAGACCCACATTGAAATCAAAGGCCAATTCCAGAATCTCAGATTCCTAGAAGAATTGATACAACAGCAGCTGTATCTCTTTCATTTGAGTAATTATCATATAATTAAGTGCATGAATTACAAGAGAGCCAAGGCATTAAATTAAAATATTTAATGCTTGTAAATCTGAAAATGATTACTGTGCTGATGTGCAGCTACCGAGCAGTGAAGCTAATGGCACCATGACAGCACCACCAGCCTCCCATTATTCTGCTGTAGCGTAGAGAAGGCATCATAATTTTGGAAATCCTTTGCTGAGGAGAAAAATTACATTTGATTCTTTATACCTAGCAACTGATCCTTAAAATTGTGCATCTAAGTACTGGAAGTAAAAGAGTAAAGGACAAAGAAATCTCCGAGCTAAAGTGTAATGTTTTATCTCACAGATGCATAGGGAGAATTAAAAAAGGAAACGTCGTGTTGAGAATCTTACAGAGGGCAGAACAGAGCAACTATTCCCAGCATTTTCTTTTCAGTGGGTCATCTTTCATTACCCAAATTTAGCTTCATCCAAGCTCAGCCAGCAGTTTGCAGGATGGGACTTTCAGCAATTCAAATAAACCAGATAAGCAGAGATCTCTACTCAAGGCATTTTCATAACTAGAAACTGACAGAAGAAATCCCTGACACTACAAAGTCTAGCTCCTGAGATCTGGGCACAGACTGTTTGCACTTCCCTGAAAAAGAAGGTGTTATGTTAAAATTCTTTTCTAAAGTGCACAAAAACCTATTCATGCTTCTCCAGCATGTCATTTCTGTTTGCTTAAATAAGCCAAGAGTGGACACTGCCTTAGCCCAAGAGAGATCCATAGGCTGTGCAGGAGCTGGGACTCTGCCAAATCCCTGCAGGTCTCCAGGTGCTGAGACAATTTCAGGGATATTTCCAGGCTGGAGATGCCCTCCTGCATCCTTTCTGCAAGACCAGCCCCAGGGGATAAGCCCAGCCAGGCCCTTGGGCAGCTCTGCCTCCTGGATACAGAGGTGGGCTGATGCCATCCTCTACAGCAAGGGTACAGACATGGCCTCAGTCTATTGTCAGGATGGGGAGACTCAGCACAGTTCAACTCTCTTTTTTACACTGGTATTTTAAAAGTTGAAAAAGAACCAATAAACCATATATTTGGCCAGTATTTCACTGTAAAATCCCTTTGTGTCACAGAAACACAACTGCCATGAACTGCAAGAAATGCAGCGCTCACAGTCGCCTAGAATGGAGGATTAATGGCTTCAGGCAGTCTAAGAGGTCACGGCTCGGGGAGGAGGCACAACAGTCCTCCTCTCTTCGAAGGGCACACCCACCTCCTCAGAATGAATGGCTGGGGCTGTACACCAGGGGTTGTGTGTGAGATATATACACACATGCACACTTATCAGCAAAAAAACCTGTAAAGACATAAATGCTCCATCTACGGACATTATAAAGAGGACAAGTTATCTAATTTAAATGAATTACCATCACCTATTACATAAGCAGGAAAGGATGGCACCTCCTTCAGAATGAGAGCTGGTAATCATTATCCCCCCAAAAAGCAATAGTGTAGGCATGTGTTATCCAAGTGGCTGCTTCAAGGATGTTCCAGCACTTTTGATCAGAACTCTTCCTGAGACACGCCCCCCACCCAGAGTCACCAAGACTAGCCCTAGTAATCTATAGCTTCTAATTAACATGGAGAAAGGTGATTCCTAACTTAGGTACCAAATATATAGCTTTTAATTACAGCATTTGGAAAAAGGAAAAGGTACTTTCAAAGTGTTGCCTAAAGGACATTTAATATTCTCTTTAGGAGGAAAGTGGTGCAGAAATAGATCTAATGAGAACATTCAGTTTCTTTTCTTGACAATATTTTACCTCCTGCCACAATGCCATGGCTGTCCTAGAGGTTATTTCCCCCAAAAAAAAAAGCTTACTGTTTTTTCTGGGCTCATTTCTCACTTGTGTCTCCTATAATTTGGAATGATAGAAACAGAAATTTGTTAAGAGAGGGTGAGTCTCTAACAAATTACCAGCCTAGGTGTTATAAGGAACAGCACAGATGAGTGTGGCCCACACGTGTGAAGATGTCTGTTTGCAAGGTTGTTGGAAGGTTATATTGTGTCTTTGGGTCTGGGAAAGGAAGCATCTACTTTCAATTGTCAAGTGATGCTCCCTGTTACAAAGGTTGAACAGTGGAAGACATTAATACCATTATAAATACTTCAGGTACATAGATAGGCTAATAACTCATATAGTAATCTCCAAAGCATCCAACTTTCATGTGCCAAATACTTTATCATCACAAGGTGGTAATAAGAAATAGCCACAAGGGAAGAGTAACCTTTTCCTAGTGGTAAGGAAGCCAGGATTTCAGAGTTACTATGTAATTAATTCACTTTTCAAGAATCAAAACACCCTAAAGCAAAAACAAGTTCAACAGACTTGTAATAACACAGTAGTAGTGTTAAGACCTCTTATTCCTCAACAAAAATCTATCCTTTCACTTAGTCTCAGCAGCGAAATCCCTGACCCATGTTGTAACCACCTCCTGCCTTAAATACAACATTTTCCTTTGCCTTGGTCTCCTTGCCTCTTGGTTTTCCAGTCCCTGGTGTGGTCAAGGTGCTCACACTAAGACAATCTCTCTTAATGGCTCTAAGTCCAAGATCCTCCCATACGGTAATCCTTCCTGCATTTGTTTGGCCTCACATATTTCAAGTTCAGATTCTTCTAAACTCTGCAAGTGGGAACAATTTCTTGCTAAAGCACACCTCAGCCCCAGTTGTGTGTGCTGGTACTGGGTTCCTGCTTGACTTCCTTAGGACTGCCACTAGTTTTCAGCAAAAATAGCCCCAATGAAGCAGAGGAAATCAAACCTGCATGAAATCAGGGTAAGACACACCAGGGTGGATCACCCGTCCCAACAGATACTGCCTGTGCAAAGCTCTGCATCACCTTCTGCAAACCTCTACAAACTGCACACAGCTCTGCACCTTCATGTGCTGCACCCAGTCCCGGGTCCTCTGGCTGCTGATGTTTAACTGTTGGTCTTTGTCTGATGTGCTTGGCACAGAGCAGAGGATGTTCATGCTGCTGTGTGAAAACAGCAAATATAAGAAGGCTCACTGTACTTCAAATTATATACTCTGATTACAGGACATTTTTTAAAGCGGATCATTCATAGGTAGAGTAGAAACTATCAGTTAATTTTCAGCATGGACCTCCCAGGAAGATGAGGTTAATACCTGTCTACTCTAGCAAAACTTTAAAGGGCTGTTTCCCTCCTTTTTTTGTGTTTTCTAAAAAGAACCCCCAAATGTTATTTGGATGTTAATAAAGATCAACACTGACAATAGCTGTAATTATACATTAACCAGCTGATAATTAAAAACTGAGCTGACAAATAATTTAATTTGGATACATAGTTGGTGTTATATATAAAATTTTAAATGTTGGTCCTCTTCAGCAGTGTATCAATTGAGAAAAAAGACAGATACATTTTTGGGATCATGTGAAGCAGGAGATGGCTGAAAAGTTGAAAAGGTTATGCAAGTACAACAACTTTTTATACAGGGGAAAGGGCTATATTTGGGCTTCATTCCCCTTTTCATCAAAAGTCTAATTTCCCACATTTTACAGTCTGATTACGTGGTCTATTTTATAAAATCCCACATATTGTTTTCTGATTCTGCATTCAGTGAGCATGTGCAGGCAGGGAGTCAACAAGGGACCACAACTGACATTGCAGTACGGGTAGAGGAGCAATTGTGGAAAGGTTACCATTGACACACACAGACAAGACATTGAATTTACCAGTTGTCCTGATGGACAGCCTTAATTTGGGCAATTATATCCTGTTCGATATGGATAAACACTGTAAAGCATTCTAATTTTAACTCAGAGGATAAGATTAGGGCAGCACAACTAAACTATTTATCTGTGCATACAGCACAATATATATTTTGCTCTGTAGCAGTATACATAAAATACAGTGTAAACTCTGGGCTTGCAAAAGAGTTTAGGTCTCCTGCCACAGTCAAATTGGTTATGGTTTTATTATTCCATATTTAGTAAGCACTTAAAGCACTAAACCAAACTATAGGTCACTCCCAGGAACCAGAGCCTGCTAAAATACCGAGCCCCTCCAAGTTTGCTTGTTTGTTTGGACAGGGGTATCTGCGGTCTGAATACAATGGTGGCTCAATTCCACTTCTAAAAACAGTAGAAATGCTGCCACTGATTTTGAGAAGAAAATCTGAAGACACATTTACACAGGAGTACACGGGATAGTAGCTGAAAGAACTGATGCAGGTAAGATGCATCAAGGATCAGAATTACTACGGGACAGATCAATACTGCACATCCTTGTGAACTAGATATTGTCACTACAGTCGTGCCATGACACACTTGGTCCTGGTGCCCAAGTTGGCAGATACAGGGGCCCTGTGTTTAACCCGTTCACTGCAGCCCACAGCAACCAGCCGCAGCGCTGCTCATGGCAGCCTCTCTCCCTCAGACACAAGTTCTCTTCTATGCAGCCACGCTTCCCTACACAAAGGCAAAACAATTCCACATATCCTGGAAGACCTGTTCTCCCCCTGCCACTTACAGCTGCCCATGCTGCAGAAATCAGAGACCGAGCCCCCGGCAGACCAGGGGAACAGCTCCTCCCGGCTTCACACCTTCCCACGGGAAGCCATGCCTGCCATGCGGTGGAGGTGGCCATTCCAGCACTCCCATGTGCTGAGGAACTCCCGGGGGTCCCTCTCCTCTCCTCTTCCCTCCCTGCCTGCCTCCTGTGCCGGCAGTGCGCTGTGCAGCCGGCTGCTTCGCCAGCTCCTGCCCCCAACGCCCTCACAACAGCTGTGGGCTTAATTATCAAAATAACATTTTAATAGTCTCATAACTGAACTCCCTTCCAAACATGCCAGTGGAGAGGCTGCAAGGATTCTTCTGACATCTTCAGCTAAACTTACTAATAGGCTGCATTTAAGTGATTAGGCTGTCCTAATGTGTGCCATTTACTGCTGGAGCCATCCCTCCCACCTCAAATTGCCATTTGCCATCTCTCATTTCCTCAGTGACTCTATTATCTGCCCGACTATCGAGGTGGTCAGCGCTCCCACACACCAGACCTCCAAGGAAAGCAGAATACCAGGAAATTATCACAAAGGTAGCATTCCTGCCTCTCATTATCTTCTTTTTCAAGGGACTAATACATTGGTACCCAATCAGCACTCCCAAGGAAGTGAATGTGCTAAGTGTACTTACGCAAATTATTTAAGATCACTAGGGGTTTACTTGCTTTTAACACTTTAAAGAAAAAAAAAGAAAAAAAAGGAAGAAAAAAAAAGATTTTCTATGACAAGCATTAGTTACTTTTTTTACTACCTTCACAACTGAACAATTTCTTGCTTTATAAAGTAATTCTAAAGGGACTCCAAACTAGTATTTAGCTGCCAAGTTAACTTTTCTGTACAAACTCCACACTAAAAGGTGAATGCACATCAAAACAGTCTGTGATTTCTCCTCAGCAAATTAGCCATTTATTCAGTAAACTTTACTTTCTACTTCCCATTCTTTAACATTTCTTTCCATATCATTGTTATTGGAGTTGAGCAAGTATTCATTCTCAATACAAATTTTAATGATAACTATTAGGAAAACAATGAGTTTATCCGCTCTCCTTCTTCACAGATTTCTCTGAACTGCTGCTTTTTTTAAAAAATGTAACTAAATGTACAGACATCTTTGTCTGCTGTATCTCATTCTCAGAGATTCCCTGAAAATCTGAAGCAGATAAGGCATTTATATCCATGAATATGAGGATCTGCTATGGAAAAAAAAAACTTTATAAGTACTTCCGTGGCTCTCCAAATAAAGTCCTAGCTGCACTAAGATCTTCCAGTTCGCTTTGATGGGATCAGGATTTTATCCCCTCTCATAACGGCAAATATATTCTTGGAAAAATAAATAGATTTTAAAATAGATTTTTTTGAAGAGTTTATCACTTTGTGTGTTAGCTTAGAAAAATGCCCTTGCATTGTCAGCTGAGGGGCTCACAGTGCCACAGCAGAGCTTCTGCTCATGTCCATTCTGAAAGGGGGTCAGTCTGCTCTGCCCAGAGAACGTTACTGGCCAAGATGCGGCACCTCATTGTAACCCATGTGCTAATTTACTCAATTTTACAGCACAGTTAAGCAAGGCATTGGGTTGTTGCATGAATTATCTACGGTTGCCCAGCCTATAGATCTGCAGGCTGCCCCCTCCCCGTTCGCTGGGTGAACCATTTGTTGGTTAGTCAAATTCATTTCGGTTGGTCTGGAAAAATCTGCTTGTACGTGTTTCGTCTGTTGTGCATTGAGCCGAGGCCGGTGTCCACCCAGCAGATGGAGGAGAGGAAGCGCTGGCCTCCACAGATGGAGCCTCTGTACCCTGCCCTTGCTTAACTCACTCGGGAGATGACCCACTAAGAGAGCCAAATATCTCTAATTTGTCTTTACCACTATTTCTTGTTGGACTTCCTTATGTTTTTTAGTAGAGAGCGCAAGCAATCGAAGTGCAATACAACAAATAAAAATAAAATTCATGGGACAGCATTACTCTGGCCATAGGCTGTAAGCTCACAAAGTCAGGCCCAAAGGAAGCGCGTTCTGCAAAGCCTGCAGCAGTGTGGGAGGTGATGCCCTTGTGTCACAGGAGCACAGGCTACATGCACCCAAAGGTGTGCACCCATAGGTGTGGCTGCCTTCCCCTGGTTGCATACTGCTAAGACTCAAACTATACCACAATCAAATTATTTATTCTAAAACAGCAAAACTGAATATAGACCTTTTTCTTCGTTGATATACATTACGTATTATAGCCTAATAGTATCTTTAGAAATCCCAAGATGATCAGCAAATCCAGGGAGATTTAAACTATATTTTTGTATTAAAATAGTCAAGGATGTAGGTGATACATTGTGGCCCCATGTAATTTCAATGTGATAGATTTAAAGGTAAAAAGCTCTTTGCAGTCTGTTGCAGAGAGTGGGCCAGATTCCCATCCCAATTACAGGGAGATAAACCCAGAGTAACAATGCTGACTTCTGAATGTTGGAGTTACTCCAGACTTACACTGGGTTTAACAGATACAAATATAAGTTATTGTGTTCATGTCTCATTCTCTCTAAATGAAATATTTATCTATGCATTGCAAATAGGTTGAAAAGGTAGTGCGTGGTTCTCCTATTCAAGCTGTCCAAATCTTCAAATTATAAAGAGTGAGCAGAGCTTTAAAAAGGACATTCCTCTTCCTTTCTTCATTAGAATATCATCTTCAAAACTAGAATATTAAGGAAATAGAAACCAGGGTTTTAAGGTTTTTACAGTCTGTGCTCCAGGGGAAAACAGGCACTCAGCAACGACTGAAATTGCTTCACAACGTGCGCTTCTGGGCCTGTGTTATCCTCACTCCACAGATGAGCAGAAAATATAGTTTGTTTCTTTTTTTTTTTTTCCCCTGGTTTGGCATCTGTGGCTCACTTAATGCTCCTGGATCCTGCAATGTTCTCAGGGAGAGACAAAGAGCGCTGGCTGAATATTTTACTGGAAAAAAAACCCTACTCCTGTCTTCAGTAAGTGTGCTTCATGCATCCTTAAAATGACCCCTTACAAAGATCACATGGAGAAGAATAAAACCACAGCCTTTTTGTTCAAAAAAAGGCAGAATCTTGGGGGTCAATTGCTTCCCTTTGAAGAGCCAGGGTGGGCGCTTCATTTCAAAACTCATCAAAACAAACTATCTATCATTAAAATATTAACCTATTTCAAAAAATAATGCAGAAGATGGATTCTCCTGTGCACTTGAGGCAAGATGGATGCCCTGGGCCAGCCTGCACATGGACCCTTTCCACCACCAGCCTCCTCCTCAGCCTCCCAGCAGCCCAGGGCACAATGCACCCTCCAGTCCTGCGCAACTGATAAGTGCACGGACTAACGAACCATGGGCAGCTGTAATTCTTCACCCCCATCTATATTTAAGAAAGGAAAGGCAATTGCTCAGTCTAGAGTTGAAGCCCTGAAATAAAGGCTGGATGATACGTGCTGCTGGTACAGGGCAAGCACCTGGGACTCTGCGTAGGTAATTCGGACTTCATGGCCCAAATGTCACCAAGTTATTCAGCACCAGCTGACCGCCTGAAATTCACAGCTTTGATGTGGGCAAACAGCAGTGCAGGGGCTGAAAATAGCAGGGCCACAAGGCCTGGACACATACTGTGATCCTTCCAAGCCCCCAAGCACTAAAACGACCTGAAACCCAAAGGCAGCACCAAGATGATACTTGAGCGTCCAGGTTCACATCTGTTCACTGAGTAATCAACTCATGATATGCTATGGTTGCACAGGCAAACCTCCTACAGACTTCAGTGCTCTCTGTCCAAAGTAAGAATGTATTTAACTACATTATTTGCCAATGAATTTGTGTTTATTATCAGCTCCTGTAGGTATTTGCATTTCTGGTTAAGCAATAAGCTGTCTTGCCCATGAAGCTCTTATTTTTAGCTCACCTGTAAGTGCATGGAGGAATTCAGTCAAGTAAAAAATTCTGCAAAAACACCAGCTGGCCAGTGATACAACTAACAGGAAGAAATGGAAAGCTCATGATGAACCTCTGTGGTGGAGTTTGAAGCAATGGTCTAATTTCGGGGTAGATTTCACCTTGGGGAGAAAGGGTGGGGGTTTTGACCCTGCTCAAGGACGGTACATATTAGGCAGCAATGCTAAGATTTGCCCAGTTGCAGCCCTGTTCTGAGCACCATTCCTGCATGATCCCCCCCAGGACCAACCATGAAGGGCCCCCACTCTGCCTCTGGCTCCTAGGCACCTATCCTGCTGCCTAAGGAGGGTATCAATGGGGACACTGCTAAACACTCTCTGTCACTGAATGAAACCAGTTCCTTCACAGCTTCACAGGTGTCTTTGGTTTCTGGTAGAAAGGACAAAATGGTCAAATTTTGTCATTGAGCCAACCATAATCTGTGTCCACTGCAGTGTGTTAGAAGGAAGAGAAGTTTTAAACTTTCATAAAGCATAATAAAATATTGTTTAGGTTGATGTGATGCAGCAGACAGCTCATACGGAAAGCATACGCTGGTCTCCTGTTGTTGAGAGCAGGGAATACACTGCCTGTGACTGGAATATGGTACATTATTTGAACTACTGCAAGGCGCTAGGAAGTCCTTGCTGATTTCAACTCAGGCAATGAAGAAATGCCCTGAGAGTTCAGGAGCCGAGAAGATTTATACCATATCCGTGATATTTATATTAATAAATGATTCATGTTATTGCAAGGACCACTGCTCAAAATACCTTGCCTTCAGAACTGTGGACAAACAAAAAAAATTGTGTTTCCCAAGATCCACTGATGTGGGTTTACACGGTACTCTAATGTAATCACAAGAACATTAAACAGTACGAAAGTCTTCTCTCTTTTCCATGGCTGATTAAGCAGTTGGGAACAGAGAATTTACTGTGAAAAAAGCAAATAATTATATGCTATCTGAGGTAAACATTACCTTAGTAATGGAAGCTGAGCTTTAGAACCTTATTGTCAGTAGGGATTAGCATTATAATACTTAAAATGACATTTATAACACTTACTGAAATTACAAGAATGAAGTCTGTGGAGACACAGAAATGAAATCAGCTCAATGTGTTTTTATAAGAATACTGAAATCTAAGTCCCTTAGAGGAAAGATATAGACA
>VYXB01010642.1:619836-686792 GCA_013397135.1 Pachyramphus minor
GGATATGATATTAAAAAGGAAAATACTTCCATTACAGCATACTTTTGCCCAAGATTTTGTTACTGCCTGACTGACAGAAACCAGACAAAGAAATAAAACAAAAGGGGAGGGGGAGGTAATGTTAAGCTTTCCATTTATTTAAAAACATATATTACTTTAAGATTCTGCTTTACTTTATGCTAAGGAAACTAACTCAAGACCTGATCAGAGTATCACTTTTCAAATGCCTAAATCCCTGTAAAGGTTTAGTGTCTGGCTGTGTGCATTTTGCTCAGTATTAACATGTTCAATGGAGTACTTTGATTTTTTTTTTTTTTTTTATCTAGACGCCAGAAGCTGGTGAATATATGCTTCATAGCTTCAGATAAACCTTTTGTTCTTCAGGGGCTGATCAGCTGGTGCGGCAGCGAGAGGGAGAGGAGGAAGGAAATTCACAGGGGCTCCACGGTTTCAAAAAGTCAAATTACCTCTGAGCCATGGCATTGCTGATAATTTAAATGAAAAAATATATATACAGGCTGCACCACACAACATCTCTACTGTTAGGACTTTTAATGAAGCCCCAGTTGTGATGACACTGAAGCAGGGAACGCTACGGTGGGATAATTACTTGGCTCCCTCGCAGCTGAGTTTCACAGATGCATTATTAACAGCACATTCCATGCCATAACGAGCACCGAATGTAGGTGGGATTCGCAAGCCCCGGCATCCGCCATTAGCAGGTTGGCGCAAACACAAATGAGTGTTTTCACAAAAGCATGCAAAGGTTGTGAAATTCCAATGAATTCTTTCACTGGAAAAAAGAGTTCAAGCTGCCATGACCGGATATGTCACCTCCCACGGCACGCCGCGCGCCCGGCGAGGCACCATGGGAAATTACAGAATCAGAATGCATTGATTTTTTGGTAGAAAATACAGGCAGCAGCCCTGATGAAGAATTAAGGAGGAAATGTAATAACCTAATTCTCCTCCAACATCCTCACACACACCCTTTCCAGCCCGGGCACCTGGCTCCTGCATCTAGACAATTGCCAGGTGAAAGACACAGACAAAAATTCACTTTCCCTTGGTGCTGGGATACTGGGTTGGGTGCACCACTAGCTGCTTACACCAGGGCTGGTCTTGGCCCACTTTGTCTGAATGTCGTCGGCTTTAGGACACATTTCCAAGAAATGCTTGTTTCATGCTACCACATGTTTTATGTTATTCTCCATGACATTCATCTCCTAAAGTTTCCTTAGCTACAAACCCTTAACAGGTTTTCTCCATAGAATACTACTTACAGTATAAAAAATTATTAATAATGCCTCTTCAAACTATACTGCATATGGCTTGAAAACTCTGGAGAATACAGAAAGAATTTTCCCTCTCCTTTACACCACACACATAGAAAGTACAACATGAACATTTTCCTTTATTACGGGGCAAGTTGGCCCAGCACTGCACCTCCATTCCTTCCTGGCCTGTTCAGTGGCACACAATTCAGCCATTCCCCACTGCTGCACAGTAGTGCTTCTTTCACTGTTTGCTGGGAAAGTCTGAACTAAATGCAGTTACAAAATTAATGGCAGCCGTGCTTCGCCTTTTTTTTCTTTTTTTAAAAAAAGCTTCTATTTCAAGGTGACCCTTTTCTTATTGTGTCACCCCAAGTGTTGCTGCTTGCATACTGAACCAACACTCTCCCAGTAATTAACACCACCACTTAATGAAGTCCAGCTGCTGTGATGGCAAACTGAAGGGATGCCAACCTTTTTAAACTAGTACTTGGGCTACTCCAGTTACGGTTGCTTTAAAACCACAGTAGTCAACTTCTCTTTGCCTACTTCTCAGAGATAATTCTTACCAAATAAGACAAGTGTTCAAGATTAAGCACTTAATAACAAAGCTTATCTCTGAACTAATATTTCAAGCTGGAAATGATATAAAGGGCTGGATCAACTTAAATGAACACTGCAAAATTAATAAAAATCCCAGGCAGCAAATGAAAACCTAAAATGAAGATTCGCACTGTTAAATACATAAACCTTTAAAGACCCTATAAGTGCAGTTCCAAGGGAAAATTGGAGACAGATTCTTCAGCAATATCTGTTCCTCTGAACTGGCTGCCTGATCCAGTATGAGAGTCGCTAACAGCCAATGCTTTATTAAAATAATACTCTCTGCCAGTTGTTTCATTACATGCAGGGTATGGTAGGGATACTAGGTGTGTGCTTTTGGAGACTGTTTGAATAGGTTTGTTATAACTCATACCACATGACTTTTCAAAAGAACTCCCTCCACAGCTTTCCTTTACACATTTACTTGCTCCTGCTCCTTAATCTACACCTCTCTTAAAATACTACTTTTCCATGCAGAAGTCCCAATAACATTGTCCAGTTTAAGTGGGTAATTTCTAAACTGCTCTCCATAGCCAAAAAAAAAGGCAATTCAAAATTGCAGAAGGTGCCCTCCTTGTCTGTCAGACCTCAGATACTGCATCCCTCATTTCTGCTTTACATACCATGAAGTACTCCCACTTCAGTTGAAGAGCCATCTGATTTGGGCTGGAGAGAGATCTGTGAGCTAAGATGAGCTGAGCTTTCCCAGAGAGAGGAGCCCCAGCCTGCTGCTGGAGCCTGGGTAGGAAGCAGGGAGGGCCAAACAGGTGAGGCTCAGACAATGAAGGGCAGGACCCCGGCAGATGTACTTAGTTTTCAAAATTACTAAAAGAGATAATGGCTTTTACTGTGATCAACACAGTAAAGAGGCATTTTAAAATGCAAGTAGGAAGGGAACTGACTTATTTACTTTAATTTGAACTAATTTACACATAGGAACCATGTATCAATTTACAAATATATTAGCACCAGGAAATCAACACTTCTTCCAAGGAGGGGTTAATCCAAGGCTCAAACCCTGCAGTCAGTCCAATTTTTCGACCAGAGACCTAACACTGTGGGATCGGTATTAAGAGTACATCCTTGATTATCCTGGATGTCCATGCCCCTGAGAATATAACTTAAAAACAAAATCATTAGCTTACACAATAAAAGTCCTTGAAAAATAAAGAAATCCTTGTGTACAGAGCAATGCTGACTTCCAAGCACAAATTCCTTTGTTTTCCTTAATGCTAGCTTTGGACCCTACCAATGACTCAAAAGGAGCTGCACTGAACTAATTGCATAACCTGGCAGCACTCTACAGTGTGTCCACATTGCACAGGCAGGAAGGTAGCAAAGGCTAAAAGCCAAGAATCCAACTTTGCTGTAATTTACAGAAAATACTGCACATATTACACCATCTATTTTTCTTATTGTAAGTTTGATGTTAAATTATCCAGACTTGCATAGGGAAAGCCAGTGTTTAATTCTCCAAAACTGTTGTGGGTGGGTTCTACAAGGGCAGACCATGGGAACAGGAGACAGTGGTTTCGCATGGCACGGTACAAGGCTCACAGACCTCTCGCGTGCACTGGCCTCTATGTAAGAGTCAACCATGGAAAATAGTCTGTTTACAACAAAAGGCATCTGGTAACCATGATTATTCCTGCTTTAAAACTGAACATTTTAGATTTCTTAGCTCCCTCTCTTGTTCAGTTTTAGTTCTCATGCTTGCTGTTTTCTGCTCTGCTCTGTTCTTTTTTTGTGCACATTATAACTCAGTGAGACAAAAATGTCCGTAGTTAATCACACCAATAATTTTTAAACAGGTGAGTGTTATTAGTTTCACAAAAAAAGGAGATTCATAGGTATATTTTAAATTCATTTTTGAAATCACTCCACAAGGCAGCTACCCTGTTTCCTCTGCAATGATAAAGCTCACAACTTGCTAGCCTGGAAACTCAAGGGAATTGTCTACTTGAAAGTAGAGCCAGAACTGCTAAATATGGATTCATATCTAGATATTGAAACCATCCAGCTTCCCAAACGTTGGCTGTTCAAGCAGTCTTTACTCAGACTTCAGGTTCCTCTAACATGTTGGTAGTGCTCAAATGTACACAGACAGCAGGGTCTGCATCCATGAAATTAAAGATATTTTCTCTTCTGTCCTGGAGGTCTCTTTTTAAAGTTACTGTGTGCCAGCACTCTCAAGTTAAATAAAGCATGTACAATAACTTCTGAAGAAAAAAAATAAATCCTTCATTATGAAACTGGCAGGACCTGAAGTTCCTTATAGGATACTACCCTGTGTTTAAGATTTTAAAAGGTAAGGCCATAGACACCTGAAAAATAAGTTTCTTCTATATATTCATGAACAGAAGAATAGACAAGATTCTGCATGGAAAGAAGGATCTGCAGACCTTTCGGTATTGCTGATTTTATTATTTCAGCATCCTCAGACATCACTATACCTGCATAGGTGCAGTTACCCCTGTGTAACACAGTGTACATGCTCTATAGGCATGGGAGTAACTTTATGAATTAGTGTATGACAGATATGGCTTGGTCAGGATCAAACAAGATCCTGATCCACAGGCATGACTTCAGAGATGTCACTGTCCCAAACCCTTTTTTTAAGAACAAGATTCAGGATTCTGGCATCTTGAACTTTAAATCTGCTCCTAAAACAGGCATATTTTGCTCAGACAAGACATAACTTTATTGTATAATAACTCAGGCGTGGAAGAAAGTTTTTCTTACTACAATGAAGTGGAAAAGTATGTTTTCCAGTCTTTAGAGTGTTGGCTCTCATGTTCTTCAGTAAGTTACCCTCTCAATTGCCACAAGTCCAGAGCCTCCCTGTTAGCTGAGTCAAATGCAGACAATCCCAAAAGGGATGTTGTTGCTAACCCCAGATCTCTTCTCCACAAGTATGGCAAGGGCTGGCATTGCCTCTCTTGTGTTCCTTTTCCAGACAGGGAAATACTAATTGTCTTTTAAAAATCTCTATAGTATTTTGTCAATATTTTTTTATTACAGCAGAGCATGTATAAATATTTTATTGTAAACCAAGGGCCTAAAATAAACAGTTTAGTAAATAGTTATTACATTACAAGGAAAAACATCTGTGGAAACTGTTTTCCATGTAATTATTCTTGCTATTTTACATTAGCTCTCAATGTGAATTTCTTTGGCTCTAATGTTTCACTTGTTCTAAATCTTCCTCCTTGTTGCTATTATTAAAATCTTAAAAAGGTGCCAAATCTTAAATGAAGGAAAAAAAAAAAAAAGATTTGCTAGAAATTATTCATATCACAGTGAGCCTCTACTAAACCTGGCAGGGGTGCAATATTTTCGGTGAAATTAACATAAAATATACAACTGCAAATTATCCAGGAAATAGCTGTGTTCTTTACAGTGCGCATTTACATTCGGTAAAAAATGTTCTACTTATCTGTCTAGCGCAAAGCTCCAATCGCTTCCAAAGGCAGTTTTAAAGGGATAGTGATAGCTCTGCACAGGGAGCACGGTCCTTACAGCAGCTGTAACAAATAGCTGGGGGGAAAAGTGACCTTTGATAATTACTGGAGGTAACAGTCAGCACTGGACATTCCTTGTTGTGAATACTAACATTCTAATTTTAGATATAGTTCCCTTTTGGTACGCTGGATGGATTTCCTATCTTAGGCCTAAGTTCTTTCTACTAAACACAAGAAAAACTGTAATACTATGTAAAATGCAAATTTTGCTGTAAATATTTTATAAAATTGTTGCATACATCCCAAAAGCTATAGGTCTTAATTGAGAGCAGGCTATTTTTCCAGTCAATATATGGAAATGGAAAATGCTAATTCATGTTTTTCTACTTATGAAAAACCCTAGAGAATGGCAAAACCACAAATGCACTCACTTTAATATTATAAATATAATTTGGCTCCCTCTTTGCAGTCCCTAATGTCCTGGCTTTTATCTCCCAATGGCTGCAGAGGAAGAATCAGAGAATCGCTTTTACATCCCCTGCGCAGGAAGTCCCCCCCGTGTGCTGCCAGCTTGGCAAAAGAGCAACAGCCTGAGCTCACAAACACGGCAAACAGGAACTGAAACAAGAAATTCCAGTGCTCTTACACAGGAAACAACCCCCCACACGACAGCAAACCTGCTCAGGACGAGCAGTGTGCACACTCAGCCTCGCTGGTCAGACCAGTCATCACCACAGGCCAGCTAGGTGGAGGAGCAGGGTTGTCCCCTCGCCAGCCCCATGGCTCTGCCTTGCATTTATTTCTCTCCCTTCAGAGCAGCCAGTGGCTTGGACAACAAAGCCTGGAAACAATCTCTCACAAGTTGTACTGAATATGACTGAAAGTCATTCAGCCTGCTCCAGCGTACAGTTACTTGCACTTGCCTTTTTCCATCCAGTTTTCATTTCTTTGTCAAGGAAAAGACTGGGGTTTGCATCTTCTAGAAATCATTAGGCTGTTAAAACTCTCCAAAGGTCACTGATGCTGGCTTTGAAGAGCGAAAATTATATTATTCCCCATTAGACTTTTAATCTCATGATTAGAGCTAAAGTTAACATGGCTGTTTCATTTTCTACCAGCCAAGAGTAAACTAATTTTTTCTTTCTCTACCAGAATACTTAATGGCATCCTATCTTGATGAGCAACATCTCATAGTTAAACAGTGCAAACAATGGAAATGCAAAACACTTCGAAGAGGGGTTTTGAATTTTTAAATGCTATTTATTTATTTTTAAATGCTGTGAAAAGTCTTACCAAAGTTAGCACAGCAAAATCTACCCGTGGAAATCCCACGAGTCAAAGTCCCTACTCTTGTCTGGCACTGCAGAGGGACAAGGCGGGGGAGAATTCATTTCTTCACAGTTTGAGCTCTTACTCTACATCCCCTAAAATTTACCCCTACAAATGTTTCTGAACCAGTAATGCAAATGAGTATGGGTGGGACACAACATGCCAGTAAGAGCTACTTGCCTGTGTGAAAACTGCCCCCTTAGGCTCCTCATGGATGTTTAGATTTGTGAAAACCTTGCAGAAAATCTGTGAAGCAAGAATTTACAGGTGCACTCTAGTTTCAAAACCCGCTATACAGCATTCACTGTTATTATAGGCAGACACATGAAAAAAAAATTCAATTTTCTTCATTCAAGACAGACTCTGATAACCAGCTAGTAAAACTCAGACTATAATTTCTTATTCAGTGTTCCACATGAGATGCATTTTGCTGAATTTAACATGTTTTGCTGTTAATGGATTTCACAGTGTGTTGCCATTTTTATACAGCTGTCCAAATAAAATGTTTTGTACAATGATGTGCTTTTACTGTATTGCTAGCTTGCAAATGGCAGCCACTTCCCCAGTTTAAGCCTTACAAAAATGGGACAACTCTTTGACTAGGCCATGTAAAATACATATTTGAGGTCTCTAGAGTTCCTTTATTAGTAAGTCATGTTCAAACAAGAACAAAGATACAAGATCTATATAATTACACCTTGTACATTTATGGTCTAATAGTATTTCCACTGGAATGAAAAATCAAACCTCAATCACTTGTTATCAATACAGGAATATCAAGTCATAGTTCTAGAGGTAACAGAGCCAAACCTTTGTGTTAGCTGAAATCAGGCCTCATAGCCTGCATGACACATCTCTTCTTTAAAATTGCAGACTGATGTTTAGATTGCATGGACTACTAGTGCACAAAACGCAAACCACTCAGTAGCTAATGTTTCCAGGCAGTGTCTGTGCTGAACTCCAGAACTGCTAACCTGTACCATCTTTCACTGCTTGGAAGTGGAGCGTTTACAAGCAACTGCACATTTCCCTATCAAAACAAGTTGTTTAAAAAAATACAGAGTAAGTTTTCCCCACATCAACCCTACATGGACTCTTGGACACCCAAAGTTGACCACTTATGGACAGAAATCTCCCAAAATCAAAGGCTAAGATGGTACCTGGGTATCAGATGCCTTGACAGCGGATATTAACACTGCTAACATGCTTACAAGAAAAAAAAAAATCCACAAAAGTTTCAGTGAACATATTTAACTTTTCCAATACCTCAAGTATTTTTGTAGCGTTGGATTCCTGTAATAAAATTGTCCATCTAGATTTTCAAATAGAATATAAAGTGAACTAAGTAAATAACATCTCATGATTTAAATTCCTCATTCAGGTTTTATAAAAACATTGTTGGTTTCATTTTTGGGTACATTGGAATTAGTCTGCAAAGGAAATTCTCTCCATTGATGTTCTTTAAGTGAAGGCACAGCTACTACCAGTTTTAAAAGATTTTACAGGTAAAGGGGAAGTTGCTTTGCTTTAATTTTTTCACCCCAAATCCTCTTTTTTTTTTTTTTAATACTAAATAGAAAGTTTATCTATCCTTTTTTTCCCCCCATCTTTTTTTTTAAAAAGAAAAAGAGGGATAAAAAGAGAATTTCTTAACTAGAAAGTAAACAAGGAAAAAATGTCACTGGAATACTTCTTTCCCTTCGACTTTAGCTATCTATATCCGGCCCAGCTTGAATCAGTTACTGTTCATTGCATGAGGTTTCATCATTTAACTTTTGTTGCCAATATTTATTCCAGGATATAACTCACAGTCATGGGGTTTAAGAAATATTTCTCCATGCCCCAATTATACGTGATATCTGATGCGTGCAAAACATAACAGCAGAGGACACACCAGTGGTGCTAGTTGATGTTGATCCTTTAAAATACCCAAACTCTATTCAGAGCAAAACCTAAAACCTATGGATCTGCCTAGCCTGAACCATGCTAAAAAACTTCCCAGTGAATACAGAACAGGATAAAGTCAGCATAAGATCTAAACACTTCACAGTTACACATACAATGTTCAAAAGACTTGGCCATTTTTAAGGCCCTTGACTGGCCACTAGATGAATGATGTGCAGCTGAAGGCAGGATTAAATCCCAAGTAGGCTATGAATGACTCAAGTGGGACGTAAACATGTCAGCAGTGTGCTGTGCACTTCCTACCTGGAACCATTTTTTGTAGTCTTCTCCACCAGTTCAAGAGGTGTAAAAGAAGGAAACACTGAACCAAATTAGCTTTGGCCTATTCCTACAGGAAGCAAAAAGGTTCAACTCCTCCACACAGAGGAGGCTCAACTCAACACATCTCTACCTGGATTTGTGCCAGCAGGACAAAACACAAAGCAGAGATTGTTCCCCTATACTGGGCACTGGTAAGGCCACAACTTGAGTCGTGCATCCAGTTCTGGGCCCCTCATGACAAGAAAGACATTGAGAGAGTCCAGGGAAGGGAACGGAGCTGGTAAAGGATTTAGAGAGTAAGTCCTACAAGGAGTGGCTGAGGGAGCTGAGGGTGTTCAGCCTGGAAAATAGGAGGCTCAGAGGAGGCCTTATTGCTCTTTACAACTCCCTGAAGGAGGCTGTAGCCAGGCGAGGGTCAGCCTCTTTTCACGGGCAACAAGCGAAAAGAGGAACTGGTCTCAAGCTGTGCCAAGGGAAGTTCAAGCTGGACATCAGGAAGAATTTTTTCACTGAAAGGGCTGTCAGGCATGGGAAGGGGCTGCCCAGGGAGGTGGTGGAATCAGTGCATCTGGAAGTGTTCAAGCAACACTGGATGTGACACTCAGTGCTCTGGTCTAGTTAACAAGGTGGTGTTTGGTTAAAGGTTGGNGGACAAGGTGGTGTTTGATTAAAGGTTGGACTTGATGATCTTGGAGTCTTTTCCAACCTAAATGATTCTATGAAATGGGTGAAAAAGATGACTACGGAAGTACAGTAAGGTGTTTTGGCTTGCTATGGAGCTCTGTCTTCTGAAGACTATGGTATTCATACTCATGATTTCTTTGAGTTTTTCAGCTGTGGCAGGACAAAATTTTTTCATTTATAAAATCATGATCTGCCAGTTCTTTTGACATTACTGCAGGGAAGTCTGACAGGGACAGCCTGAAGTCTTCTTCCTCAAGCTTACTGTGCAATCACGTATTAGTTATTGGCTGTCGTAAGAATGTAAGTCTTTTATTTTTCTTAAGAAATGTAATTTTTAAAATGGCACACAGTGAATCTGCCAAGTCAAAATATTCAATTAAAACCCTTCTGATTTTTGAAAAGGCCCAAAGCTGTCAAAAGTTACTAATAAATTGAAGAAGAAGAAGTCTGTGACAAAATCTTGCTATACAAGGAATCAGCACATGTGGCACAAACTACAGAGACTAATTGTGCAAAGGCTTTATGTGTGCCAGGAGCCTGGAAACACAGAAAAAAAAAAAAAGTTAAAAGACTTAAATAGTTTACAAGGGCTTCCTTCTTGGGGAGTACTGTAAGGAACCTCAGGATAGAAAAGTTTTCCTCAAAAAAAAAAAAAAAAGGTGCCAGTACTCCAAATAGAGAGAGCATCCAGGGAGGCTTGTATTTGATTTGACTTACTTGCCAGCTATGACAAAACAGAAATAATTTTTAAGGGTCATGTCCGTTGGCAACCTCTTGTTCTAGGAGTTCAGATTAAATCTTCCCCAAGGTTAAGGATGCTGTTGAGTTTGAACTATAATTAAAGGCAATGGGCCAACTGTCTCACTTTGAAGTCAACCAAGTAACAGGAGGTACAAATATGGACCTTTAACATACGAATAAACCCTTTTTCTCTGATAACTAGAGCCAGGGTACAGCATATGCACACCAGTACCCTTACTGATTCAAAACTAGAGGGACGTTCCATAATCAAAAGAAGAGAAATAAACATTTTAGGTCCAGTCCTCAAAGTGCTGAATATTGAACTAGATATTCAGAAAGAACAAAATCCAGAGTTTTATCAGTTTTATCAGAAAAGGAATTTAACTATACCCTACTGATATTATATACATTATTTTCTCATTTTCCTATGGCTGGAAACAGTCTGGAATGTTGTCTAAAGGTTTCCCCAAAGAGGTAAAAAGAGTATTTTATAACTCTGCCTAAGCTAATTTCTAGCTAACCCAGTACAGGTTTTTCCAGCTTCACTAAACATTCATTCTTTTGTTCCTTATTCACTTCTCATGTATCATGTGTCTTTCACAAAAAGGCACAAAGCTTTCTGTCAGTCAAGAAAGGTAGTACTGGTACCTGATGTTTCCAAACCAGTACCTTCATTTGGCAAATAAAGAACAAATGAGGATAACAACTACTTTATCCAGATAAAATTGATATCAGTTAATAAGTTGCCATAAGGAAATCATCAACACCTAGATTTTAATGACATAACTGATATAGACATTAGTCCCACATGAAGAGAAGGACGATGTCCTGAAAACATTAGTTATATGAAGTCTGAAGACTACACCTAGAAATGGTGGTGGGTTTTTTCCCTTCTCCACTCCCAAGATATATTCTGGCGGTTTTTAACTTAAAAGTAGGACACAGAAGGGTGCCGACCTCTCCACCAGAAAGCAGAGTCATTTTGCCATCTGCAGGGAAAACCCAAGCCCCATATGGTGAGGACCTGCTTTCTTTTCCATATTCAAGATTAGCAAAGAGGGGCTAAGAAATTTGTAAACTTAGAAATACAGGGCCCCGCACATGTCAAATATCTGACAATAAGGCAGAAAGCATCTCTGCAGCCCTGTAAATGCAAACATAAACAGTTTTCAAGGTTCATTAATAAAATGAAGACCAATTACACATTCAGAAAAATTACTTCTACACAGAGCAAAGTTTACTTTGCATTTTTTTGCTACATTGATGTTAAAGGAGTGGGGCTAGATTGAGGTGCTTGCTAAAGATAACTTTGAAGAAATATCACAAACACAACTCAGACTGATTGCAGAAAAGGTGTTTTATCAACTGCTCCCTTTATGAATAAATATGAAACTACCAGGAAAATGTTTAAACAGGTGTAATCATCACTGCATATGAAAATTGAGTTTGGCGGCTGTAAGGAATCTTAACACAGTTAAGAAAGAATGAAAGCAATGTAAAACTGTGATCACAGCCGATTATGCATGTATCATGCAAAACAGGAATGTTGTCATAGCAGCTATAAAAATGTCAGTGAAAACTGAACTACTATTACCAAGTTGTAAATGAAATGAAAAATGCAAAAGGAATATGTGAATGAATACATTAAGGGAAATGTTATTTCTTTCCTGATAGATAAACAAGCAAAAATAAATAAATTCTCATGAAATGGAGTCATTTGTGTGAACAAATATGCATAGATAACAATTGCAGGAGGCCACATATGCACAGTACAACTGGATAAAATTATTAAGATTTTGGATAAGCCTTAGAAAGGAAGGAACAGTAAAAATGTAATATTTTGAAACCAGTTTCAAAGTAAGAAACCATTTAAGTAATAGATTATATTAAAGGTCAATGTTGTTTTATACTAAAGGCAGTGGCTTCTGTTAGCAACGGCAACTTGGCTTTCAGGACAACTACACTGTTGAAAAGTGTGACTTGTAAAACGAAACATTTCTAGCCTTTAATACATTATACTAATTACAACATTTAATTAGTTGTACAAGTGGTTAATGCTAAAAGTAACAAACACAAAAATACCAAACCAGGGCTTAGAGTTGGACAAAGTGCCAGGAGGACCTTACTGACACGAGCAGATCCCTTTGCCCAAGAGCCTGAGCCAGCAGCGATCTCCACGAGGGCAAAGTCTCCTGCGGCAGCGCCAGCAGGACTCCAGCCATCCCACTGCACTGTCACTCCCTGGGATTAAGGCTCTCGTGGGCATGTGGAGATCATGTATGTTCTTCATCTTTTAAGGTAAGTACACTTTACTTCTTTTTTAAAAAAATTAGTCTTTGACAATAGGCAGACCTACAAAATGAAAGTCTACTACGTATTCCTTATTAAAGCAAGTCCATGTAGAACTGGATACTAAGGCAAGCACTGGGTAATTATATGAAGGTTGTACCTTCATTTCTGAATTAAAAGAGCAATTACTTGGAATATGCTTTACAAACATCAAAGTTTGTAAAAACAAAAACCACACATTTCTGAGTTCCTAATGTGTCCATAATTAATTCACACATTCAGCTGTTGAGTTCAAAAATATGTTCCTGTTGATAATTTGCAAGTAATGCTTCAAAAACATTCTGGCACATTTTTATTTGCCTTAATGCCTAAGGCTATTACCAAGATAGTGCTTTACAATGTCATCATCATTGCTACAATGTACATGCTTTAACTAACAGCAGTGCTTAGATCTGAAGAGTTTCTCTCAAGAACAGAACAGTTTTGTCTCAGGACACAATATCATGGCAGTATATTACCAAACAGAATCACAGAATCATTCAGATCAGAAACGACCTCTAAGATCATTGAGTCCAACCTTTGACTTGTCCAACCTTGTCACTAAGTGCAACATCCATTCATTTCTAGGACACAAACAGCACCCTTAAACTTTAAATCAATTAGAATTCAAGTATGTGTGAAACAAAATGTGTAGGAAAAAAATAGGAATTTTACAAGAATTAAAGATGCCCTTCTTCCAATATTGACAACATTTATTTCACATAAAATATGTTTTATTAGAAGAGAGATTCTGAAAAGTGTTTGCTGTCCTCAACTCAATGAGAAAAAGGAACGAAGTGCTTCACAAGATCAGGCCTGAGTATCAGAAGTGCTTCCCATCCTCATCAGAGGTACCCAGGGCTAGTCTCTTTACATGTATAAAAATCATTTCTGCAAAAATAATGCTTACCTAAAACCTTGTCACACAGTCCTGCACTCAGAATCTACTGTGACAGGCAGGAATTCAAGACCATCCAAAATGAATCTGGATTTTTATTCGTATAATATATAAATTAGCAATTTTCTTAAGATCTGAATTTTTGAAAACTATGAAACATAAATCAAAAGAAAAAACTGTTTGCTTCAATTTTTAAACAGAAGAGGAAAACATAACTGGGAATATATGAATTTATGCTTGATTTTCAATACTATCTCAACCCCTTCACCCCTGTGCTAGTTTCATCTTAGTGATTGGGCTTGTATCAACTGCTAATTCTTCCAAACATAAAATCAACTTTCTAAATTGCTGCTTTTTAGAAAATTATTTCTATAGTTATTATTTCGTTTTGGCCTCTTATGAGCACCCAACTGATTTCGTTATTTTTAAACATTATGCTAAAATGTTAACAAAATAACAAATCTATAGCTAGTCCTTTTTTTGTTTAGAACACTCGTATGCATTTCAAAGAAACATAACTGTGGATGGATGTTCCCCCTCCTCTTTGTGTTTAAGTCTGGCAGAGTGTTTCCAGAACTTGAAACATGATCTCCAAGGGCAGGAAAGGTAATTAAGATCCTTGGGAATCCTGTGCTACATACAATGTATGATGTGCCATGACTTAGGGCATTATGCTGAAAACTCTCCCTGTTCCTGCAAACACAGTGTTTAACTTGATTGTCCCCATCACATCAAACAGGGAGGTATTTGTCCAGGCTGCAGTTCAAGAACCAGGCCACGGAACAATTTCACTATGACTTCTGGAAGCTTTCCCTTCAACACTCCCTTTCGTCTCCAGTGGCTCCCAAAGCGCAGACAGGGCCTCCTGCTTCACATTGCACACACTGCAGTACCTCCAGCCCGGCACCCTCGCTGCTCACCACTGTTCAGACAGGAATCTGGACTGGGAGCACTGGCAATTGTACAGGTAACGACAGGAGCAGCACCAGGGCAGGGCTCTGCTGAGCTCCAAGGACTCAGACAGCCTCCCATGACCCCATTAATGCTTGCACTCCTTCGGAGCCAGAGCCAGAAGAAATATTAACTACATCCCAACGTTAGAGCACAAACCAGGAATCATTATTTTCCCTGTTCCAGCACTAACTGAGCCCCAGTTGAGTTTCCTGTGCATGTTTGCCAGGAAAGAATGGGAGACAGAAGGGTTGGGACAGTTGCTCATCTTCTTTGAACATTAAATGGAAGACATCCCCCACCTAATAGAGATAGAGAGAAGTACTGCTACGGCCACTTCTCTTACTCAAACAGCTGAGAACTCCGGTAGGGATCCAAATGTGCTTCCCCTTGATACTGGGCAAACTGACCCACTTGGAGAACAAGTCTGTGGAATTTTGTGCACCCTGAAAAATATTAATTAGGGCACCCAGCCTGGCTATGGGAATAGCACAGCTGTAAAAACCCAACAGGAAAACCCTGGGCGTAATCCTTATGTCCCTGTGCGTGGCTCTGAGCGGGTTTCCCTTGGCAGTGCAAAAATGGGAGCAGTGACTGTTCATTTGCCGTGGGGACTCAGCAGTGACCCCGTGATGGAGACCGAAGTTCCACAGCTCCCCCAGCCACTGGGGAGAGGCTGCACTGACAGATTTCCACGCTTCTGGCTGCTGCCATGGCTGCTCAGTGCCCCCCATGGAGCCCACGGCCGCGAACGCCCATCCTCCCCTGCATCTAATAGAGGCGGCACATCAGAGGCAGTGGTAGGTGGGGAGATGAGGGGGAGAAGCTTTAAACATTGCCAGGTCAGCGCAACAGGAGGTAAGCAAGTACAGAGGCTGCAAGAACTACTGAAAGTTTTTGATATAGTCCCAGGTGGACTCCCCAATGCCTGTAAATGTTTCAAAGGGGGATCCCCTTTCTGTGGGCATGGAAATGTTTCAAAGGAGCCCCAATCGGTGCAATGTTTCAAAGACCACTGCTCTCTAAAAATTCCAACCAGAACAGCCCCCCTTCCACCAGCTGAAAAGCTTCCTAAACAGATTCCTTCCTGGCTAACCCCAGCTGAGGAGGTCTGTTCTGCTGCATAGAGCCCTTCTACTGGCCCCAGTGAAACTGAAACAAAACATCTCCCATTTCCCTCCTCTGGGGATGTATCCAGCCTGCTCTTTCCCTGGGGACCCCGCGCAGGACCCAATGTGCCTCTGTGTTTGTGCACAGGATATGAAGGGCTAGAGTGCAGAAGGGTAATTTTTCAAAGCAGTGCGTGGGAGTAGCACTGGAAATTCCCTGCATATGCTTTAAAAAAAATAAACCCCCTTACCTCCATGAATTATGAACAGGGCCTCTGACTCCAGACTGAGGAGCTGAGAGGTTGAAGAGGGAGGCACAGCCAACTTAACTTGAAGCAGTTTTTAAGACTATGATGTCAGAACAATTGAATTCTTTAATCATATTATGGATGCTGATACTTAACAGGTAGAGCTGCTCCAGAGGAGGGATTCCTTTGCTGACAGTCACTTGAGCAGAATAAAACTGTAAGCAAGTGCTTAGGATATCTGATTATTGATTTTATGTTTCTCAAAGTATGAGAAGAAAGTGCTGCTGAGAGGACTTGGATTATCAAAGCCAAGGGATTTTTTACCTAAAAATTACATGTCAAGGCTAACTTCATTGTCTTGGCTCACCTCAAATTCAAAAGAGAGATAAAAATCTCTCCCTGGAAATGCTTATCCTAGTCAAACTCTTATCTTAGATTGGTATCAATCATTCATTTTCCCCAGACAGCATCTCAATGACTATATTAAATCAGACACCTTAACTTTAGACAGATACAAGTTCATTCAGATAAGGCCAGCCCTAAGCTCTCCAAGGACACACAGTCTGAGAGCAAGCTCCACCTGTCCCCCAAACCCCTGTATGATCACCCTGAAGTCTCCACATCCCCCCAGCACTAACAAATCCTCCTCTGTAGATCTTATATTGACAACAATGACATTAAAAATCTCTGTGAAACAGACCTGGGCTGCAGAAACAGCTATCCTGGCTTCTGTCTCTCACTGCCCATCTGGCAAGACTTGATCTAAAACAGAGCAGGGAAACTCTTGCACCCTTATTTTATAAGTGAGGAACCAGCCTGAGCAGTAAGGAGGCATATCTCCTCTCCTGAGGCCTGAACAAGAGAACAAGGATCTCAGGCTGTGATCAAAGGGCACAGGAGCAAGCCCAAGAGGCAGTCCAACACTCTCCTTACTATTACCGACTCAGAACTACACAAAAAATCTGCATAGCATTTATTGCTGGAGAAATGGTGACATCTAGCCTCTTCTTTTCCCTTCGGTATTCCCCAGCAAAGAACACATACCAACAAATACAAGTGAGCAAACTCAATGGCAACCCCTTTCAGAAGCACTTGCATGTCCTGAAGGAGAGGGGGTCCAAGTGCCCTGTGAACCAAGATGCCCAGAGAGGGAGGAATCTTGGCTATTACAGGTTCCTACACTTCTCTCTTTACTAAACTGCACTATTAAAAGAAGTGACGACCCAAACATAATCAACAACCTCAGACCGTACCTCAGCCAAGACATGACACCACAATGGAATAATCACACATTTTCTTACCATGTCCAGGTATTTACAATGCCCTAGGTGTACAGAACTGGGCCCACATGCACCTTTGGGTTTTTTTCAGAGTTCTTCCAAACATGTATAATAACTTACGTACAGCTTCAAGGAAACAATGGGTACAGTTTTCATAAACAGCAGCACCACACTTTTCTCAGCCTTCTCTGCCTTCTACTCCTGTTGTGAAAAAATAGTACCAATAGTGAACCTTGTAAGGTCATGTAGATCATTTTGTATGATTCCAGACAGCACTAATTTGAGGACCTACATATATAAACTACACACATCAGTTACTGGAAAATGAAAAAATTACATCTTTCCAAAAGGAAAAATATTTCCCCTTTTAAATCAAGCAGAACCTTAACTCAGCATTTCAAGACCTTTGTATTTAAAAATAATTTATTAGGTACTGGATCACAAATTAAGTTGAAACAAGTGCTAAGCCTGCTTAAGGACTTCTTTCTTAAAAAATCTAGGGGGGAGCTACATGAAATCACTATGGTCCAATTAATAAGGATCTCATTCTTCAAGCTTGCAAACAAGAGATTACATTAGCACCTGCTACAAAAGCAAACATTTTTAGATATCTTCATCTTAACCTGCTTGACATTAACTTTAAAACTCCTGCCTGGCTCTTGGGCGAAAATTATTGTGACTGACATGTATATTTTTCATTTGGGGGTGAGGGTTTTAAGACTGTCAGTCCACATTTCTCTCTCTTTCTGGTATTTATGCATTAAGCCACTTCAAAGCTAACAGGACTTACATACTTGAATTGATGGGAGAATAATTTCCTAAATGTAAAATTGTTGAAGAAAAACCATTAGGGTTATAGGAGATAAATGCTGCATGTGAAGGTATGAGACACATGGAGAGCACTGTAGGGTCCTTGAAGGGTCTCACCCAACATATGCCTACAGAGGCATGTGTAAATAACTCCTTGTGGTCTATGCATCAAAATAAACCAACCTCTTTGGCCAACACGTATATTTATAACATCTGTACAGACAGGAAAAACCTTTCTTTCTGTTCATCAGAAAAGCAATCATACAGCTGCAGCAGAAAGACAACCCATCAGATCACAATAATGCTTTTACTAACTCCTGCAACAGGACTGTAGGAGAAGGCAAAAAGCACTGAATTTTAAAACACTTGTATGTCTGAAAAGTTGAGCTTCCTGAAGTCCAGAATTGTTGAAAAAAGAAAAAAACCCATTGAAATAACTCCATAAGTGTTTTGTTTTGACAGTGTTCCTCAGGAATTCACCACACTTAGCTGGGAAAATGCTAGCAGTTACATCTATTCAATGTCATGACATACAAAATTGAAACATAATTGTTCCTAAGTGGTTGACAACTGGCAAGTACTTTTTACACAGATAGAGAGAAATTTATGCTATCAAATGGAAGATACTGTCAAAAGTTTGGTTTTAATATAAATGACAATGCCACATGAGGACTCAAAAGGATAAGGAAAAAAACTCAGTAGTAACACTTTTATAACCACATATTTTAAAACCTTCGAAGTGAAGAATCATTACATCAAAATCATTTTCCTTGAAAAATAAAAAATAAATTACAGCATGAATATTAACAAGTTATTCGAATAGTGAATTTCAAAGAGTAGCAAAAAACAAGCAGCCAATGAGTGGCCCAGTGTAAAGAATGTCTTACCAATCATATGGTTAGCGACATGGATTTGTATCTCTCTCTCATTCTCAAAGGTCATCTGGCACTTGATGCATTGATAGGTCTTTTTCTGTTTAATAACCAAAAAGAGATTAGAGAAAACTGCACTGTAGCATAAGGCAAGTGTGATCATGAATATAGCATGTTATATGCTTCAAATTTCCTCCACTGCGGTCTGTTTTGCTTATACATCCCCGGGCCAGGCTTTTCTGGGACCATAAACTCAATCTCTAGTTAACAATCTGCTTTAGGAAAAAATTTTAATTTCAACTTAAAAAATTTTAGGTTATAGTACTTGAAAATCTGACTGAGTATTTGAGCCGTAGTGAGATTGCTCCTGTCATTTAACCCATTGCAGTAAAATTTCCACAGAGTAAAATACCAGACAGAAAAATAACTGTTTTCAGAATAAGATCAACTTTCTCAAAAAATTCCACCTTTTGTTAAACTCAAAACACAGTAGGTAAAGCACCTACAGTTAGATGGGGAAGTGAACAAAAAAAAAATGCATTTTGTATTGGTCTCCCATCAGAAATCCTGGAAAAACTCTATTACCACAAAAGACGTGTTTCCTAGCACAATCTGTTGATATTTTCTCCATCTCAAAGTCATACCAGGGAGGCCTAGCTGCAGAAGTCAGGAGACAGTGTGAAGAGGCAATTACATGAACCATTTATTCAAACAGGGAAAATGGGGTTTGCACTCAGATTGACAGTGGTACATGTACTTCTGCAACATGACAGGAAAAAAATCCATGAAACCATTTGCAGAAATTAAAATGCATGTTGACAAGTTAGACATCCAAGTCAGGGAAAAAAAAAAAAAAAAAACCCAGCAAAAAAAGACAAAACCCATGAAGGCTAAGCTTTTGTACACTTGCAAAAACTCTTATTTCCCAAAGCAGGTGTGCAGTGCTTTGGTGTAACGTACAGCTCATTTACTGCATGGGAATATGCTATCTAAATAGATATCTTTTGATGTGTAATTTAGAAAAATTGGTCCTTTTGTGCCTCCTTCTTTCCGGAGAATAATTCCTACTGCGACACTTGCCACTAGGCAGGAGCAGGAGCACACAGTCCGTAACCTTTGGTTTGAGCTGATGGCAGCAGAACACACGTGACATCTCAGCACACTGGCCACAAGCTCAGTTAACTGAGCAATGAATGAGAACCCCAAGCCAACAGCACTGAGAAACCCAACTCAGTAAGCAACACCCCCCAAACTCTTTTGAAGGAAAACATTTTGTGGGTATTTTTTTGTGTACTTTTAGATGCACATTACTTTTTCATACACCCTCCATCCCACACCCACGTGTAGAATCCCATTTTTAGGACAGCAGTAATAAGTCAGAAGTTTTGAGTTAGACAGAGGAGTTGCTGTCACCCCCTCTGCGCATGGGATCCAATTTCCTCGAGCACCTGCTGAAGAAAAAACAAATTAGGTGCTGCCAAGAGCTTCTTAACTACTTCCCGTGTCATCAATGGCAACAAGTTAACCTGCTGGAGGTTAATGAACACGCTGTAATACCAAAATAACAAATGCACCAGTCTATGGATGTTATGTGTATTCCATGAATTCTGTGCCAGTGTGTGTTTGCACATAGGCAGGGCTTTCTAGGCTAAAATAACAATGGGTGATTAACATGATAATAGGCAGAAAGCTATACTCCATTGGCCAAAAGCTGACACAGCCAACCACATAAAAGGAAATAGTTTGGATTGGCTAGTTATCCCTAGGCAGCTCAAAAAAGTATCCTCCTGGAGTCCATTCGGAAATCAAGGCTGTTAATGGAAAAGCAGCTGGATTTCTGCAGCACTCTTTCTGGGGAACCTATTCTGGCAGGCAAGCACAGCACACACATACACACACATGACCTCTCAAACACACTGGCATACACATGCTGAGGGCTCCTAACTTTAAAAACAGAACAAAACACAAAAAACCTTGGAAGAGAAAAATGGGATTGGGCAGTGACTGATTCATGTGGTCACATTTAAAACTTGAAACCTTCCTCTTCTTTAAAACTTCAAAGCTAAGTTTTGTGCCTTGTCCAATGCTTATCTCTGTTATGGGGGTTCCCTAAGTAACTAGCTAAATAGGACAATATTTCACTGACTATTTCAAACCTTTAAAGTTATATTAAACACAGACAAATGAATCATTTTTTTAATTGATTCAGTGCTTCTGAAAGCTACTTACTAACAGACCTGGAAACAGGATGTCTTTGTTCACTTGCAGACCCAGTGCAAATTCCTCCACACCATTTTACAAACTTATAACACACCCTGCTTGGCATGACCACCCCTCAAAGAAGATGGCAGATTTCAGACTTCCTCTGAGTATTACCTGCAGCCTCAATTGAAGCCCATGCATGCAAAGAGCATCTCAACCAACGTGATGCCTCCTGTGACAGGGCACCCCACTTGATATGGAGTGAGGTTAATAAACAGCCTCGTACAGGTCTCAAAATAACTACAGCTAGATTAGCACCCAAATGTACACCCAAGAGGAGGCAGAGCTGATTTTTTGGCTCATTAATAACTGTCTTTAAAGAATGTCACAAAACACACTTCCATTATCAGTAAATGGGAAGCACTCATTTTAATACCAGGTTGTATTAGTTGTGGTACCAAATACGGTCTTCTACAACCATTTTGCTGCTTCATGAACATTATTAATGGATCAGTCATTGTTTTCTTAAGTTTTATCTTCACAAGCCATGACAACAAAGATGCCCACACTCTGAGGAGCTAACAGAGTCTAGGTGATGGCATCTAGATGACAAAAGAGACCAGATGAGCATGCCTTCAGCTCAGAGCTCAATCCCTATTAAGTCAAGATATTTAATTCTAGTCTTGGCACAAAATCGTAGTAATAACAACAGAGGGTTCTGTTTTCTTTTCCAAAGTATCTATTGTTCTCCTGGGTTTTCCAGACTATCCTCCTTTAAATCTGGAAATGGTTTCCTGTTCTACAAAGAAAATATTCTTCCATTCAAGTGGATTTACAAGGGAAGAAAAGGGGTGCGGGGGAGAACAAAGAGAAGGAATTGAGTCCAAGAAAGTGTGCAGGAGAAAAGAAACTGAGTAAAGGAACACAATAGGGTTCATTCTTCCAACTTTCTATGCTGCCTCTTTTGCTTCTTCAGTCCAAATAACATAGGTGGGCTAAAAATAGCAACATCCATTCAAGATGAAAACTTAACTGAAGTCTAAGCATTTGTCATTGCCAACGTTAAACAAGCAGTGTTCATGACACCTGTGGTACAAAATAAGGACAAATCTATATAAGAGAAAGAACTGCTTGAAATGTGACTGTGTCCAGTACTGCAAAATGAGAAATTTCAATACTAAACAACTAGTTATGTTTCTTGAGATATGCACATTCCTCTAGAAAGGATGTGAAAAGGAATTAACACAATGTATTCAAAACTGAAGGTGTCATGCACAGAAATAAGTTCAGAAAAATAGGAAAGCGTTACCTCTGAGATCTTAACAGAACGAAAAAAGCTCTTGAACTATACATGTGTCAGATACTGAATGGTACCTTGACTAGTGATGCTTATGTGAAAAACAAACTTTTTAGTCCTATCCAAACAGAATAGCTCATGTAAAACTACAAGAATTAAACACAAATTAATGTTAGAGCAATCTCTTACTACTAAGATGTATTTTATTTATTGCTCCTAGTGATGCTTCTTACAGAAGACTATTGACTTGAATTAAAATCTCCTAAAATCAAATTCTCCAAAGTGGCTGTTGCCATATGCACAAGGCAAAAACTTTGCCTGCCTGGGAATCTATCTCATTGACCAACATGACTGGATCCTAGGTAGGCATGAAGAAACAAAGATGATCAATTCCCAGATATTTCTTTCCATTTCTTTGTCATTCAAAAATGTAAGAGGAAGACAGAATGCAGCAGGATTTTCAAGGATTATGTCTTTTCTTTCATTCATATGGATAAAAAAGAATCAAACTCCAAAACTGCCAAGCAATTCTGAGTGGTTTTCAATGCTCATTCAGCTGTTTCCAACTGATCTTCTAAATAAAATTTCAAATAATTCAACAGTAAAAAAATCAAACCAGAATATAACAAAATAATCATACTTCCTTTGTGGTGCTATATCCATATACATAAACTTAAATAAAAAGGAATTGTTCAGTGTGTCCTGCTCTCTTTTTTTTCTTCCTGAACATTCTTTGTTCATCAAGGGCCAATATTTATTTTCTTCCTTTCTAAAAATCTAATCTACCTACATTTTCCTTCTGACTGTACCTTGTCCTAATCTTCCCCTGTTCTTCCATTTAAGAAAGAAAAATCAATAAGGAGTTTGAAAAAAGAAATGTAGAAGAGCTTCAGAAGTGGAGAGAAGTAGCTCTTCTCTGGACATGTGCAGATTACTTTACATGCACTGTGTGCTAAACACTGCTCCAGTAACATGGTATTTTACCTGTGCACAGCACATTACAAGGTGACAAGAGAGATCATGTTCAACTTGCTTAGCTTTGCCATGAAGCCAGTGAAGTTAAGTAAATGCTATTCTTGAAATACAGAGATATATCACCATTTAAAAGGCAGTATAATTCTTTGAAAGTCCCTGTACCAGGCAGACACAAAGGGCACTCATTGCCTTAAGAAACCTGAGCAAAGCACCAATAGTTTTCAAGTGAACTGATATCAGAATTCAGGTCTTGTACCTATAATGAAGGGCAAGATAATGAATTATTCCTAATAACAATATATCTGTTCCTGGGATGTATACCACAGAGGTCTCCGATATTAGCATATGTGCAGGCCATAGACACGGGTTGAAGGTACCATTTGCCATCATCACAAATGCTGACTTTTCATTATCTTCTTCAAAGGAGCTCAGAACTTTCCTCATGGGATGAAATCCAAAGCATTTACCTTATTGAAGAGCTTAAAACTTTCCCTGAGAGAACAAGTATGGAAGCTGTCACTGAATAGAAAGAGTTAAAGAAATAAGACAGAAAATGGCAATGTGTTCTGCTAGCTCATAGGAAAGAAGAGGTAATACTGTAGGCTACAGGCACAGCAACATGAACTAGTCCTACCTAAGATAACAGAGGTGTTTTTAAAGAATTTAGAAGGAAATAAAGTCCTGAGGAGGAAGAAGGACAGTGACCTAGCCAGAGCCTCAGCCGAACTCTCAAAAGGTATCACACCAAAGGAGGGATATTTCCATTTTCTCATTCTTCTGCAAAATTAGGTTTGTGTGCCTGGAGGCTTAGTCACACATTCACCACACCCAGAGGGAAAAACATCCAGTTGTTTTACTAAAAGAGAAAAAAAATATAAAAGAAATTAAATTTTCTGTGGGATTGTCTGAGGAGCCTGGGTCAGGGCACTGAGGCAGAGCCAGTGTGCCCCTGCACAGCCCAGCTGGGCCAGAGCTTACGTGTCCTGCTGGGACACAGCCCGCATCAGCTCTGCTGGAGGCATCTCAGCCTACATCCTCAGCACATACTTAGGGTCTCCTTTTACTTACTGAGCCTCTGGTGTTCTAGCTGAATGGTATTTTCAGGTTCTTTTAATTCAGTAAGATGTGTTTATGGGTGCTTTAATTAGCAGATTGACATAAACAGGCATCTACGGTTGGAATTATTCATTAGGAGTTGGGTGCCTAATTTCCTTAGATACTTTTGAAAATCTCACCCCATCATGTTTAATTAAAAATGTCAGATGATATCAATACTCAGATGTGTCTGCTGTTGGTCTCCTGAGAAGATTTCCAAAATCCACTTCTCATTCCATCTGTTCCTGACAGAGGAAGCACTGACTTGGCCCATTCTTGAACCAAAACGTCAACAAATAATTTTAAAAGACTATAAACTGCAAACGATATTAATCTCCTGAGTAGGCTTCTAGAACCTTACTTGGATCTGCATGTTCCCAAATAACTTGTAAGCTCAGAAATGGGAAAGCAGGCTATCTGTGAACAGTCAAGGACAGCACACTTATATGTGACCTGCGTTAGACAACACTGTCCAGATTTGCTAAGAAAACTAAACTTACAGAAGGGACATGAAGCAGGTTCTTTTAAAATCATACACACATACATGCACACATGTATGCACACAGACATCCAAGTAACCTCAAACCATTCACTCTGACAGACATCCATAAGGACAAGCTCTTTAGCATAGTAGTTTGTTTTTGGTGAGAATTTGGAGGGTACAGTGGAATACACTACATTGGTCCTCAAAAGTTCCTGTATCCTCCTGCTCACTTTTATTTCCCTAGTAAAAAATAATCTCCTTCCTCATACATGACAATTTAGAATTTTTTGCTGTTGTTTTGGGTACTCAGCATCTCTTTTTTTCATTAAATTGCCTCAGCTTTTCCAGATCTGCCAGTTCAGTAGAATCAGAGCTCATGGACAAACTCAGTCTTCACTGTTCAAGTGTCTTAGCTCTCTCTTGGTAAATCTAAGGCAGTTCTATGGTAAAAAGTCTGATGTGCTGCCACTAGGAATCAAGGAGCCTGCGAGGTTGAACAACTTTTAACTTTTCTATGTGCATCACCTTTCCTCCTGTTTTGTTGGGTTTTTTAGAAGCACAAGTAATTTGATACAGTAACAGTGTGACAGTTTAAAAAAAAAAAAAAAACACATCAGATCAGCTCTTACATTGAAGGCCTACATTTTATCCCACAAACATTTTAAGTTCCGCTGTACTTACTCTGGGAACAGGGGACGTCTGGGTACCTTTCCTTTGGCCACTAGTCTCAGGCGTCAGGTCTCGGTGGTCTACCTGAATGTGGCTCTCTAGGTCTTCAGCACTTTCAAATTTGACACTACACTCTGGACACCTCAGACTGCCACATGGCCTCTCGTTCACCTCCTGTGGAGTCAAGCCCGAAGACTGTCCATTCGTGCTCCTGGTCATGCATCCAGCACACAGGCCATAGGGAAGGCCATTCACATCCAACTTTACCAAGTCCTGCTTATTCCGGAACTCCTTCAAGCACAACGCACACTTGTAGAGTTTTTGCAAGGCCTGGCCGTTGGGTGATGAGGTTGCAGAGTTTCCTGCCAGTTTCTGCATATGGAATGTCCCATGAATTTTCAGCTCAAGGGTGGAGGTGACTGTCTGCATGCAGACAACACAGCGAAACCCAGTGAGGGAGTTTCTGAGATCTGGATGCATCTGGCAGTGCTCAATAAATTCCTCCTCACTCTGCAGCGGCATTTTGCAGATCCGACATGTCCCTGTATCCAAACTCTTGCTGTGAGTGACTTTGTGCTCCGTCAGGGTCAGGAGTGATGGGAAACGTTCCCCACAGATGGGGCACATGTAGTGCTTAGCTGGGCCTCGATGGGTTTGCATGTGCTCTCTCAGGCCATTTTCCGAGAAAAAGGTCCTTGAGCAGATATTACACTTGTGGCTACCTTTGATAAATTCTGCTTTCTTCCTAGAACAGTCATCCTCCCCAGGCCTGATGTTATGATCTCTCAAACGATGGTTCTGCAAGAGGACCTCCATAGTGTAGGCAGCCCCACAAATGTCACAGCCATACATGGGCTCAGAAGCATCTACATCATCCTCACTGGCTTCATGACTGTTGGAAGTATCTGGATTCTTCATCAACATGTTCTGGATATCTGCCCCTTCTGTCTTCTTATTTGTTGGGGTCATGCCATTAGCTGTACCATTCTCAGCGCTCGCATCAAAAACACAATGTTTTTCCCGCAAGTGCTTTTCAAGCAAGATGATGGCATGAAAAGCTTTGCTACAGAACTTGCAGTTGTATTTTTTGCTGTGGGTCGTGATGTGGCACTGCAGTTCTACTTCTGTGCTAAAGGTCTCGCCACAGAAGATGCATTTGTGAGACTTTGATGGATTTCCCAAGTGACTATGCTTCACATGGATCTGGAGATCCACCTCCTTCCTAAAATCCCAATTACAGGCTGTGCAACGATACATCTTCTTTTCATTGCTGTGCTTGACTGCCAGATGCACTTGGATAGATACCTTGGAATCAAAAACTTCTTGGCAAAGGGTGCAGTGATACAACACAAAAGTATGCATGTCCAACAAATGCTTCTGTAAATCATCCACTGAAGAAAACTGTTTGTCACAGCTCTCACATACATAATGAGTTGAAGTTGTCATGTAATGTACAGTGAGATGTTGCAGAAGAGACTCCTGGGAATCAAAGTCTTCTTTACACTGAGGGCAAGACTGTTTCCTCAATAGCAACTCCAAATGCAACTTTAAATGGGTTTGAAAACTTTCAAAATTTGAGAACTTTAGATCACACTGATTACATGGGTATTCACCATTAGACACTGAGTTTACGCTAGCAGAAAGCCGCTGCCTTTTAGGGGATGAGACTTCAACATCAGAAGAAACTGGACTCTGCTCTGCTTTTGACTTCTTATTGTGTGCCAGAGGAATGTTCTTGTGGTTTTCTTTAATATGCTTTGTAAGCTTCAGGATGGAGCCAAAAATGGGGGAGTTTGTGCAATAAGGGCATGAATAAACTTCCATAAAAGACTGTGTTGGCTGAATGACAGGGGAATCCAATTTTGAATTTCCTACATTGCAGTGCGTCTGCTGAATGTGCTCAGTCAAGGTTGCTTCGGTCAGAAAGCCCATGGAGCACTGGTTACAGAAGAAAGCGTTGTTGCCATCTTGAGGGGTAGCATTTGGGCCACAGTGAGTAATACGGATGTGCTCCTGTAAGCTATTGATGTCTGCAAACATCTCTGGGCAGTAATTACAATGGAAGGCAGAAATGTTGCTAAACTGCATCATGGGATAGGCATGGTTCTTGTGCACTTTTCTCACGTGTTCATTCAAGTTGTACAGTGTAGGCATGGAATCAAGGCAGATCTGGCACGTGTGGCTTTGCTGAGGTTTGTCTGCATGAATGGTCTTCAGATGGATCTCCAGAACAGCAAGGCTGTTGAAATCGCGCTTCGAGCAGTACGGGCAGCTGTAAGTAACTTTAGACCAGTTCTGGCCTTCCTCTCTGTCAACAGACCTGGTTTTCTTCTGTCCTCTCAATGGCTTTAAGGTCGAATCTGGGGTGGAACCTCTTTCCACAGATGCGCTGGAGTCGGGCGTTGCACTGCTCATGGATGCAACACTCCCCAAGACGGGGTCAGGGCTGATGCTGTGATTGCTGGAGTCAGGTTGTCTGTGGCTGTCCAAGTGGCAATAGACTTCCTCCACTGAAGAAAACTGCTCCGGGCACATAGGGCACTTGTGTTTTTTGTTGGCATGGGCTTGATGAATGTGTGAGAGCAGCGAGTTTTCGTCTACAAATACTTCAGGGCAATGAATACACTGCAAATCGGCCTTCTCGGAAAGCTGTGGGTGGCGTGTCATTACGTGCTTCTCCAAATCTTCAGTCTGACTGAATGTCTCTTCACAGTAATCACACATAAAATCATCCTTCTTCACCTCTTTCTCAGTCTTTGCCATATGTTCCTTGTTCTTTTTATGAGCTTGCATGTGACTCTGCAATGAGCTGGTGGATGAAAACCCACGTTTACAAACAGTACACTTGAATGGTTTGCTGGAGCTGTGGGTTTTCAAGTGAATTTTGAGGTGGTCACTGCGGGAGAACGCAGCCTCGCACTCGTGGCAATGGTACTTTTTATCCCCTGTGTGAAGCTTTATGTGGCGATCCCTACTTCTCTTGTGCTTAAAAAGCCGGCTACAGTAGGTGCATTTGAAAGGTAGTTTGTCACTGTGGATCTGCTCGTGCCTTTTAAGGTAGCTCAGGCGAATGAAGGACTTATCACAAAACTGACACGGATACGGCAGGCCAGTCCCCCCTTCCTCCTCCCCGATGCCGAGATCACACCCATCTCCTATCATCTGAGTGGGTGATGCAACATCTTTGCTGGAGGGAGATGAAGCCACCCAGGAGAGTTGTGGGTCGTCATCACCATCTGTAATGGGAAAGCAGAAAGGAGATTAAAAACAATTCCCAGTGCATCTGTGAAATAAGGACAAAGCTCTCAACAACACTACGGGCTTCTGCTACTACAGCATTAAAAAAAAAAAAATCAACTCAAAAAACTCCCCAAAAAACTCTCTTGAATTTCAAAGGAGGTTGAGAAAGAGAAATAAAAATATTTTTGTACACATAATTCACAAATATGCCAACAACTAGTGTTAATAAAAAGCATTTTTCTTTAGCAGGTTTAACACCTGCTCACTGTACTGTAAAGCAATAAACAATGAATAAAGAAAGCGAAACACAATGTGCAATGAAGCAATACAAACATTTCGAAAAGCTACGGTGTTAAGTGATCACCTGTGAATTTGTGGGTCTTTTAAATGCTACATCAAGATGATTTTAAGTAATGTCTCCATTAAACAAAATCTTTCAGTTCTGTCTCAAAACTGTAACAGAATTAAAGGTTGCTAAAAGGCATAGTCGAACATGTAGGTGAAATAAAAGCGTAAGATTTGAAGCAGCTGAAGAAAATCAGAGATGTGCACCATTACCACATTTGCTTGTATAAAAGGTAATGTTGCCCTTTTGGTACAAGACCAAATTTTAAAAAGCCCAGGAAAATCACCACTGGACATATAAACACATTACAAAAGAATCAACTTCAGGATAAACCAACAACGGCCCACCCTCTGTTTCAATAACTATTTCCTTTGCTCAATATGAAACTTTGGAAAATATGTTATAATTCGATATTACCATAACAAGAAACAGCACCAACTCCAGCAGCAAAATAGTTATTTTAGGAAAAATACATAAAACGTTGTCAGTTTTCATTAACAGAGTTGTTAACATGCAACAGAGGAGTGAGTTCAAATACCCTAACTCCTACAAATGCAGAGGTGTTGAGCGAAACAAAAACACCAGTCTGATATAAAACTAAACCACAGAATGAAGCAAAAATAAAGTTCATGTAAATGAGGGAAGGCGCAGGCCACATAAACATTTGAAGATTCCAAAAATGAACTGGTTCTCGAGATACACTGTCCTTATAAAACATTTAATGTTCAGCTTTTACTAAAACAAACCAATTAAAAAAAAAAAAAACAACAACTGTGTGTGTAGTCTCTCACACGCACACTCCTTGTGCCTGCCAACTACAGAGTCACCAGGCGGAGGAGAGCACATGTACAGCGGAGGAGCTCTCAAAGAAAGGCTCGGCTAATGAGGATATCACCACCGTAAGAGGCAGCTCCTGTGGCACCGTTTGCTTTGGCAAAGATCTGCTTCTTCATCCCGGGAAAGAAAGAGAGGAGCTACCTTGGAATAAACTAAACCAAATATTCACACACCAAACAACTTTTCCCGCACGACACGGATGCCTGTTTCTCAGGATGCGCCAGCTCAGGAGTCCGCCCCCGCTCGCCCCGTGCTCCCCAGAGAGCTCCGCTCCCCCGTTTAACTAAACCTCCTGCTCCAGAGCGATGCTGGACACCGGGAACACGCTTCTTCCTGCTCCCGAAATGCACCTCGACTCTCAGCAAGCACCCGCGCTTCTGAGATGCTCAAGGTCTTTGTGTTCAACCAGCTCCTCCGAGGCTGGCGGAGCCCAAACCTAAAACACGGGCAACAAGCTCCTGATTTTTTATGTAAACTTTTCTCAGGCTTCACTCCCCCGACCATGAACGGCTCTCTCTCTCTCTCTCTCTCTCTGCGACTGCAACAAAGCCTCATGTTCCCAATTTAAGCCACCTCCGCCGCCCACCCCGCTGCCAGCACAGCTTTGCTCGGCCCCCAGGGAGCCCCCGCCATCCCCCCATCTCCGCCGCCAGCCGTATCCGGGGCTCCGTCCCCACGGACCTGCGGCCACGGGCCGTCGGAGGGAAGGAGGCAGCCGGCTGCCAGCGCCCGGATTAGGGGCCCCGGGGAGGTGCCGGTAGCTCAGGGCTGCCTAATTCCCTCCTCTCACCAGCTGGGCTCCTCCAGGGGCAAGGAGACAAAAGGGAGCACGAGGGGGATGCTGGGCCTGAACTAGGGCAGCACATGTTGCGTTTGCTGCTGCTGCTGCTGCTCTCTATGGGGAGGGAAGGGGGGGAAGGAGAAAAACAACAACAGGAGAAAAAGCACTCCACCATTGTGTTACTTACTGCTGGGGGTTACTGGCTGCAATTAAAATAATTTAAAATGTCCCTTTGCAGAAATTCCTTTTAAAAATACGTGCATTTTAAATACCTCCTCTTTCACAGTCAGACTGCTCTCATACCTTGCGCCGGGCAGCGTCACACAGAGGAAGGGCTGCAGCGGGGAGAACCCAGAGCGCTCCAAACGGCCCCACTGAATAAAGGTTCATTGTTCAGCTCTGAAACCGTGCATGCAATGGGCCAAATCAAGTGGTAACACAGGCTGGGCCAACTGCTTTAACTTTGTTACATCCATATGCACTTATGCCAACCATTACATTGGCCCACCACACAAACTGAACAAATCTTTAGAAAGTCTCTTTTTCCTCTGAAACTAACCGATCTACCTCAAAACACGTTCTCAACATTCAGGGCCAGTTCCCCTCCAGCTGCTGCTCTTCAAGCATATTGGGCTATTCAGAAAACAAAATCCAAGAAAGCTGGTATTAGTATTACTTTGTGAATGAAGCACAAAGCCATTGCTGTGCTCCTACAATTTGGAGTAAAAAAAAAATTAACATCTCTCAGATTGTAAAGCTAGATTTGTAATAAAAATGGAAGCATTTACATAGGTGAAAGCAAAGATTGTCACCTTTTGCTAGCTTGATTTGGACCTTGTACTGATTTTTATGTTTAACTTCCAGATTCTTTTTATTGCACCATTTTCTTATACTTTTACAATTTTAAAAGAATTAGGAAACTTTAAGCCCCAGAAACAACCTGCCTGGACTTCTTACAAACAGGATACTAAATTACTAAAGGCCTAAACTGAAGAAATTAGGGAAAACTCATTATCATTAATCTCTTTATGGAATGAAAAATAACCCTGTTAATTTTAACTTGCCATATTAAATTGAAGAAAAGACCCATAATGAACTGAGAAGGAAATTCTAAGGTATTTTACCAGAGTAAAATATTTTAGTGGGAAGATATATTTTAGATGTGGTGTGACATGTCTGGCAATGATGGTTAGAATAATAATTCTACATTAATGCAATCAAAGGAATGTAGCAGAATGAGAAAAATCACTTTCAAAAAGGAGATTAAAGTCATTAAAAATGGCTAATCCTGCAAAGTGGGACTGTTCTAAAATAGAGAATCACATGGCTAGTGCAAGGCTTTTGTCATTTGTGCATAAGAGAATCAAAACAAGTATTAAAGGGGTAAGAAAATTCAATAAAAAGTTTAATTAGGAAAAAAAAGAGCATTAAGGAAGCTTCAGGATGTCAGTAGTCCTCAGGATATATGTGCAGGTCATGAAGCTTAAAGGGCCATTCTTGATAATCAATCTCAAAGTGGTACAGTAATTTAGCAACTTAATGTTCAGCACGTTTGCAAGACTGCAAGCATTTATCATCATCAGTGAGGAGCTAATTCCAGCCTCAATGCATTCAATAAATGTATTTTTCCTTCTAATAAGAACAATTTGGCCAAACTGTAGTATAAATCATACTTTGTTCTCTCTTTGTCTTCCAGATAACATGAGCCAAGTTCAGAAAAATACTCATGAAGCTAAAACAATAAAATGAAGTCTTAAAAAAATGTGATCTCTGTCAGAAAGGAGACAAACAGCACATCACAGATTGCCAGGAGTAAGCAGCACTGCCATCTCAGCATACACTGATGACGTTGATATATTTATTATTTCAGAGTTATTTTGCTAATAGAAATATAATCAACCAGACACAATTTCACAGTCCCTGCAAAACACTTTCCTCTATCTCCCTGCCCAAAGCTACTTGGAAACATTATGTTTCCTCCAGACTTTGAGCAGAGCTGCACTTGAAGGGGTTTCAGAGGGACAGGCCTGCTCAGCTGCCCGGTCACCCCAGCCCTGGGGGTCAGCGTTCACGGGCAGGAGCTGCACAAACCCAGGCTTATCCCCAGCCAGTTGCATTTTCTCTTAAGAACAAAAGGTTTGCACAGACACCACATTTGCTGGCCTGGACCTGAAGTTCATCCTTGCCTAAATCCTCCTGTTTATCAACAGGGAGCATCACTGGGTTCCCCTCCAGTGAAAAAAAATCTCCCTACTCTGTCTCCTTTACGTGTAGAGGGTTCAGGTGGCTCTTTCACAGGGCCTCTGTACATCCCTCCACACCGCGGGCACGTCGCAATGTGGCCAATGCAGTAAAAGAGGCCAGTTTATTCCAGCTGGTTTGGGTGCCACCAACACAGACTGAGCACCATGAGCTTCAGAAGAGGCTGCACACTCAGATTAGGCATCAAAAAAATTCCAAGGTTTGGCCAAAGAGGCAACTTTGAAACTCTCTGAAGCTGGGAAGGCATCTCTGTACAGGACAGTAAACCAAGGAGGTTAGATTGAACATGTTCTTTTCTATCACATTTATCCCTCTAGAGCTAGAGAAACAGTTAAATTAACAAACACAAAATCCCAAAATCAAATGCTGAAGAAAGGATTGCTGTTTGATTTGAACTCAAACTCCTGGTTCTCTCCAAGCCCCTTCATGGCACACAAGTTAAGGGTGGTCAAATTGCTTTAAGTTATTCAAAGCTGATGGAATTCTAGTGCCCAAAAAGTAACTTCCTTTTGAAAACAAGCTTGCATCATCAACACGCTTCTGAACTGTGTTTCAGTTCCTCATCACCATAATAGAAAAAAGCCATCTGCTCCTCAAGGGCAAATTGTAGGGCTTACTTCTGCATAGCTGTGAAAACCCCAAGACATCCTCAGAGGGAAGGCCCAATAGAAATGCTATCAATTTCAAAAATTATTATTATTGCAGATGCTTAACTATGAGACTAAAACACAGAGATTGAGGACTAATAAATCCTCAGTCCTGGTTACAGCAAATTTTGCATTGCTGCACTATGTATTAAAGCCAAAGATAGATCATTACAATGGATTATTGTAAGAACCTCACACAGCATACGCTGCTCATTTACACTGCAGTGCTGGTGTGAAATAATGCAAATCAAGTTTACATAGCAAATGTTTTAAGCTTCAACATTTTCAATGCGCTGTGACAGCTTTTTTGCTTAAATTTTTTGTTGGCTTGTTTAGTCCCATTTTCCTGCACATCTACTACACAGTTATAACAAATAATTAAAAGTATCATTAATATTCCAAACTCAATTTCTATGCATATATCAGCTTCACTGAACACTTCTGTTTGTTGTGTCATGAAGGCAATGATGGACAGGGAGCCACCAGCCCTTGTGGCAGTGAAAGCCTTTGTGTGCTGAGACTGCACCTATGTGTGAACGGGACCGTAACTGCTGGGCTGTGACTGAAACCCAGCACTAATGCAGACTCCAACACACTTCACTAAACAATGGGGAAAAGTTATCTGCAATTTATCTCTAATTATTCCTCAAAAAATGTCACACAACTGTCCCGAAGAATGGCTCAACCCATCCTCAGCCGAGGCAGTGAAGAGGCCCTGGGAAGTTCACAGTGCTCTGAGAAACTCTATACGCAGCTTCAGCCTTCAGCGACGTTGGCTCCTTCACCAAACAGTCTCCAGAGTTTTGTGTTTTAAGCACTATGCCATTTTTAATATATATATACAGAGATATGTATAAAATGTTCAAAGCCAACCTGATGTTGGATAAAAATCCAAGAGGTGCTACTATAAGTGGCACCACAGGCAGTGCTTTCATTGTTTTCTGTGACTTGAGAAAAATGCAGTTATACCATGTGCTTCTGAGGTAACCATTTTTGTTGAACTAAATTAGTGAAGGTTAGGGACTCTTTTCCCAACTTTTGAGATTTGCACTGCAATTTATTTTTTAGTGAATTTTTTCAAAAAGCAAGAAAGACGTCTGGCTCAATGGAAAGTATATATAATCTAATTTTTCTTCTCATGCAGAGAGTAACTTTGTATTTAGAATACAAAATTAGCACAAGATGTAGTGCAGAATTTCAAACATTAAACTTGCTGGGATGTCTGCCACAGATAAACTGTTACACATAGACAGTTTAAACCTCGCTGTCTTTGTTTAAACCTTTCTGTAGTGATCAAAGATACATCTAATTAGTCTTTTTTATGCTGCAAGTTAAAAGTACACACAAAGATGTCTGTTGAAGCTTAGTTGATATACAGAAACTTGTTAAGCCAGAGTAATGCATGCCTGAGCCCTTGTCTCCCATAAGCAGATATCAAGACTCAGTAATGACAATCAACAGAGTGATCCATAATTCTATGCAGATGATAAAATCAGAAACTATTTTTAACATTATTTTTCTTATGTCAAACAGCCTGTATTTTGCTGGTAACAAAAAATTAACATATCGTTAAATAAGTTATTTCACACTTCAATAAATGGCATAATAGGGCTGGAGGAGAAAGTTTTATGTTAGATCTAGGAATAAGCTAAATGCTTTCAGAGTTGAATCACTGTTTTTCTTTACTCCCTTTGGAAAAGCAGCAGATACTATATTCTGCTGTGCATCATGGACTTGGGACTGAAAACAGCTGCACTCTAATTACATGTAAAGTGTACCAAAACATTCCTTTTATCACAGACTGTAAATCTGTTAGCATCTGTCTCTCCTTTGTTTCTTCCACAAGATACAAGCTTGTTTCTACATTTTTCTCACCTGTAGCGGTAATTAAAATTCATTATAAATGAAAGGAGTGAACACTAAAACAAGTTCCTCTGTGTACAGTTCTAAACTCAAATTAGAAACAGCTGTTTGCTAATTCATGCAGTGATGTTTTGTCGTGCTCTGTGAATCAATAATAACTCACCCTATTTCTACCAAAATGTTAGGATTCTATATATACTTTGCTTAGCAATTTGCTCTTCAGAAACGTTCAAATGCACATTCAGTCCTTTTTAAGCGAGATTAGAAGATGATACCTACAAAATCCTCAATGAAATAACAGAAAGATCTTAATAGCTTGCTGCTCATGCTTACCCTGCTACCTAGAGGGTCCTGCATCATTCTTGCCTGCTTTGATACCTACAGAGTATTTAGCAAAAAGGCACATTTTAAGGCAGATGTGAAAAAACAAAACTCTATATGGAGCCACTGGCATGCATCATGAATGCAACAGTCACACAGAGAGAATATTATAAAATCAGAATTTCTGCTACGACATGTACAACTTTCAAACACTAGAAATGACAAAGCCCTCAGGAAAATAATCCTAGTAGAATAATTATTACTTATAATAATTAGTTATAAAATTAGTTATAATAAATGGTAATGCTTATGCTAATTGTTAGTAATATTTCTTCTTATTATGTTAGCCACAGCACAAACCTCATATGACCCCACTGGCCTTACACTCACACAATTAAATTCTGCACTTCTTGCTACTTGACGTCAACATTTATCATGATTTCAACACTTGATTATACAAAACAAAGAGACAACACACAGCGGTTAAGAGCTCTGCCTGCTTCCTTTTTAATCTAAACAGGGATGCAAGCAGGCAGTGGCAGTGATTTGAGCAGACCCCAGGGCAGATTTGCAGAGCCTGCCCTGATCGCAGCACCAGTGGGGCCAGGCCTGCACTGCCCCGTTTGCAAAGCCAAAGATCCAGCCTGGAGCAGCGAAAGAGCATTAGGCTCCACGAAGGTCTCTGCAATACATGCATTACTTCATACATTTTCTCATCTATATATAGAGATACTTTCCCTTCCTTGTGTTTTGCTGTTTTTAGCAGGGAGGGTGCTTCCCATACAGCCTACACCCAAGCATTGAGACTGAGACTGAACCGCTGGTGGAAATGTGGCCAGCGGGACAGCCTTTCTGGTGGGATGAAATGCATGACATTAATTTCCTAGATTTATTATTTCCTCTCTTCCATTTGATTGGGCAGCTCCCAGATACAGCAGGCACCTGTTCTCAGGCTGTTTTGCTGAGTACCCTCAGGCACGTGCGGTCAGACTCAGCTCAAGCTCTTCCCCTCAGTGCATACCCGTAACTGAGCATCAGCCACACAGACTAGCTGCTGTTTGGAGAAACTCAATGAATACAGAAGCTGAAAGTAAAGAGGGACAAGCTTTTCTCCATGAACAGACCAGATTGGTGTGATTTAATTTAATGCTTTACTGTGCTCATTTTCATGTTTTTGCATTGTATGTTCAAGTGAAGATTAAGTCATCAATTACAATCCATTTAGCTCATTCATAAAATTTATTTAAGGGTCATATCCTGCATGGTGAACAGGGAGCTCTGGAAGCCAGCATGGACAAGGACAAGCAGCACTTTGCTATAGGATATTCAGCTTGTGCAGAATCAAGTCAGAGCTCATTTTGATAGCGTGGGCAGCAGTCTGGAGGAGCAAGTGCCTTTAATACTGGGGCAGTGGCAAACTAAGACAAAGCACGTTTTGCTAAGACTACTCTGATAAGCTGCTGTTACTGTTACGACAAACACATATCTGCTTCAGTGATGGTTGAGAATATTGGAGTGGGGGTTCCATTTCTGCAGAACTCTGTTTCCACTTTTGTGTCATCACAAAAAGTGATGTTATCTACTGTGAGCCAAAAGAACCACTAAGAAGTGAGAAAACTGTGACCAGACACCAAAAATGCTCTGTGTCTTCTGGCTGGGGTCACCAGAAGTGACTGCATTTCTAGGATGGCTTTCTATGCAATCTTCAACTGATGTTATGTGGTGACCTGACCTCTAAGAAAATGGGGCTGCAGTCCCTGTCTATAAGAGATGAAAACTACTTTCCCAAGAACAGAATTCTGCTCCTAAATGAGTATTTTACATCAGTGCTCAGCAGAAAAGACAATTGCCATGTCTCAAACCTGAGAAAAACCTCATGTTTCAAAGCTCAGCCCTGCACAGGATTTTACTGCCAAGCTTTGCAGCCTGAGGAACTTAAAGCTAGTCATATTATTAGAGCAAGTTGCAGGAGAAAATAAAACCAGCTTGTTAAGTTAGAAAGAAGTAGGCAGTTCCAGACTCTCATTTTGATCTAGGTGGGAAAACTGTGACGCGCTTACAATTTCAATGGGTTGATGTTCATGATGAATAGACCTAATGCTGAAAAACACATGTTGGCTGAAATTACTCAGCAATAAACAAACAGTAAAAACCAACAACCACCAGATTTTATACTGTCTTCAAAGAAGAAGGGAAGAAAAATCAATAAATTACATGTGACAAACAGTATCAAGTAACCTGTTTTATAGCTACGCACATGCATTATTGTTCTGACTTCCAAATGTGTTGTGTATTCACATCAATCCTATTGAATTCAATAGGAACAGCATTTACTCAACACTCCTGAAAACTCAAATGACATAAATACGAAATACATCCCATTCTACATAGAGATATTTTCAGAAAGGTGCATGTATTCCCTGTCCCTTTCATAAATTCAGAGTCAAGATTTCGTGCAAACACCATGAATGGAAATGATGCTGCACTTGCAAACGTGCCAGCTTCCATAAGTCTGGTGAGAGTAGTCCACCAAGGACTTCATCCACCTGGTTTTGGAGGGGCCCGCACGCCCCAGTGACCTCAGTGGGTATCCCTGGAGCTGAAGAAGCTGCCAGCCCCACCTGACCCAAGGCTGGAGATGGAGTTTGCTCCAGCTAACTAAATCTCTCATTCCCTGGGGACAGTACACGTTTATGGCAAAGTACAATTAGTTAAGACTCTGGGTTTATTAGTGAACAATTAAAAAAAAAAATAATTTAAAACTAAAAAGAGTACCCACAAATGTAAAAGCAGTGGTGAATATGAAGCACATTCCTGATTATCACAGACATCAGTCATGAATCTGCACCATGCTTGTGACTGGACTGAGGGGAACTGCATGAAAGAGAGGTGGGAAGGAAGTTCTCCATTTATCAATACCTGACAGAAATAACTGAAAGGTTTAAAAAGAAAATAACTACAGATTTTGTACTATGCAAGATGAAAGCCAAACAGCATGGCTTGCCTAGGAGAGATGTGTATTCCATGCTGTATGGTAATGCTACTGCTTTTTTACTAACAGCATCCATCATTTTAAACAAGAAGAGACTTTTAAAACAAGCAAGCAAACAAAAGTATTTGCCACCTGGTAAGAATTGTTGTTGGTACACCAGTGTTCCCCTACAACAAACGTGCTGCATGAGAGTACTTTCAAGTTTAACCGCCAGTGACCTGGCATCTGTGATCTGAGGACTTGCACTGCACCACACAACAAAACCATCCACCGAAAGCTGCTCTCTTCTTCCAGCACATCTTTGCCCTTTCGACTGAAGGGCCCGATGACAAATCATGTGACTGTGTTCTCAGGCCTTCAAAAGAAAAGCTGTGGCAACAGCTAAGGGCTGTTATCCCAGGGCTCACGCCTGCACTGGTGCAGCCCAAGGAGGGATCCCATGCCCAACCTTGCTGAGCACCTCTGCAGCTACAGGGGATGGCCCGGTGGTGCCCACTCCAAGCACCCCGGAGTCAAGGCACACTGGATATCCCTCTCCTGCAGGCACCAGGCACTGAGATCAACCCAGGCTGTGCCCCATCTACACCACAAGTTTGCAGAGAGACTTTCTGAGCATCTCTAAATTCTTTAGAGGCTTCTCAGGATGTCAGTCAGCACCAACCACGCTCCGGAGAAAGCCTCCCGTAGGGAGGATGCTCATCAGTGCAGGCAGGCAGGAGTGGGGAGCGCAGCTGGGGAGCCAGAGCGAATCCAGCCAGGAGACGACACCCCCTCCGGCCCTGCTGTGCTCTTGCCAAGAGATGAGCAGAGCCTGGCAGAAACCTCCCCTCCAGCCACGGCTGCACTTCCAGCCCCAGCTGCAGGTACCACACTCTGCCCACGAACCACAACACGGCAGTGCTTTCCTTAAAGCTCCCCAGCAGCACAGATACCTTCCCTCCTGAACTGTTTTACAGTCTTAGCTGCTGCTTGTCTGTATTCTGGCTCTAGTTTAACCAGCAGTGTGAGTTTCCTTCTGACCACACATGTGTGGTTGGTTTTTTGCCTCCCACAAATGTGAATAGTACAATTTATTCTAGTTAGTAACTGTCTCTGTGCCTTGGCCACAGATACATGACAGAGCGAATTTATAATGAGGAAAGGTGCAGGGCACAATTATTTGTTTAAATGGGATTAAAATTAGGGTTGGAGCATACACTGAATCATCTCAATTTATCCCTGAAGAGAAGGAGGGACAGCAAATGTCTTGGCACTTGCAAACAAATATCTGTTTCCCCACCGACTCGCTAACAGCACTTCTTCCATTTGAGAGCAGTCTCACACAGGCATTGGCACTGATATCAGAGTATTAAAATAAAGGGAAAAGCTATAGTCAATAGCTTTCTAACTTTGCCCACATGATGAGGACTGGTTGTACTTACAAAAAAGTATCTGCGAATGTTAATAGACTAAACACCTCAGTAAAAGAGAGGAGGCAATGGGGAGAGATCAAATGTACCCTAGAAAAATTCATCTTGACACTACAGGTACAGAAAGGCATTTTACAGAAAGGTACAGGCTTTGTACAGAGGGTCCACTAAATTAAAAAGTGGGTGGAAACTGGAGATGGATTTTTGGGGTGGGGGCACATTTCCTGCAGAGGAAAAATAGTCAAAAAATCAAAACAGTAAAAGAATATGAAAAAAACCCACAAAAAGTCTCTGGGAAATCAGGGATCAGAGGTCTGACAGACACACTTGTACCTCCAGAACCAGATACATTCAAAAAAACCATCTCCAGTCAATTAATGGCTGAAAACAACCCCCTCCAAAGGAAATGAAAAAATATTGTTTTCATAAACAACACAAAGAATTTTAAAGCTTAGACCAGCTTCAGTTGCTGCAAAAATCCTGGTGCCCTAAAGTACCTAAATTCTGAAAAGCCCTTGCCACCTCCCTGGAATTCACTCGGTTTTGTCATCACCCGTTCCCAGACCAACATCTAAAGCTCCCTTCTCAGACAGTCACCAACTGGGCAACTCTGGTGTCTCCCATATAACACTGACAGAACAAGGTTCCCAAGATAGAATTAATGAATTATTTTCCTGTTTTGTCAAGGCTTTTCTAATACTTATTTTAGTTGTAGCCAATGAGGCAAAAATTTTCAGGATAAAACGATTTTCTGACCATAGATAACCTGGGCTGCTATCTGAAATAAGATCTTTAGCCTATCTCACCCTTGCAAAAACAAAAATCAGACAAATGAAAATTCAGTAATTGCTATCTCACACTTTTAGACAGAATTATTTGTGAAACTGAATCCCACTTCCTCCATCTCATATTCAGTTTAGTGCATGAAAGTATGAGTGCCAAGAGTTATGAGTACCAGCCTTGGCTCCTCATCAGGATCAAACTATCTGTCTGTTTAAGATTCAATGTCTTCTGTATTATTTCAAATAATTCAGAGGTTGCAGCCCTGGATTTCTAGGAGCTGATTGTTAAAGACATATCAGACCTTTTTTTTTTTTTTTTTTGGTAACAATTTTCCCATTATTCAGGATTATCATGCCTTTTATCTTTGGATTTCCTATGAATATAACCATAGTCCAGGACATCCTGGCTACTTGATATCAGGAAGGCTGCAACATCATGCCTACCCTGAAGTCACTGTACATATAAGAGGGACTCCATTTTAATTCAGTTCTTTGGCTGGAACTGAGATACTGGATCTGATCTGATTTTGTTTTTACTGTGTTGCTTTGTATCAAAACACCCATTTTCCAGTGGGTGGTGCCTAACAAAATAGAAGCAGAGGTGTGAGCACAAAGGAAACAGCCATTATAAATGCACAGAAACACACTGTGTCAACACATCCCAGCTGCCCAATATGTAAAAAAGCATTAAAAAAGGACAACAGAGACATTATTTTAGAGTTTCTCTATATTTTCCATTTTAAGACATTTTACTATCTATCTAGTGTCATTAGGAAAGGTTCCATTGCAAACACTGGAAAGCAGACATCGCCTAACCATCCTACACAAATTCCTGTCAGAATTTTTGTGCAAAGTGTTATCAGGTAACAATATTTACCATGTTCAGTAATTATGAAAAACTCTGAGATTGTGTAATTATGTATTTTAATTACATGATCTGATTAGCTTTTTTAATCACTTCATAAAAAGAAAGGAAATTCACTGAGGTTGTCAGAAAGTTAATAAAAGTAAGATAATTCAGTGCTAAGGCTCACCATGGTGCCTTTCTAACTACTTCCTTGCTACACCCCACTGTGCCTAGGTATTGGAGGTCAACTATAAGTATTAATTTCCTTACTTTTATTAACTTTGGTGACAACATTCATGCTCTTTTGGCATGGATTTTTTTGTTTCATTAGAAAACACTTTAAATTTAGCTGGATGATATTTTAAGACAAACAGACTCTCCAAAACTAAGAACTTGGTCGACGTGAAACCCGTCAAGAGACGCAGCCTTTCCTGCTCCATCCTCAGCTCTTTGAAGGGACATTTTGGGGCACTGTGACACAGAGCCATGCAAGCCAGACCACCAGACTGCAAAACCCACCCAGTTCTGCAGAGTTGAATAATACATCAACAAAGCTGGCTATTCAAATCAGGGCCATCAGGGTACATGGCAAGTCAACACAGTGCTATGAGAAGATGATGGAAATCAGCCCAAGAATTGGATAGATGGAGGCAGGCAGCTGAATCCACAGCAGACAGCAGAGACAAGGTGGATGGCAGAAAATGGTGCTTGTGCTGATGTGAGGGGCTGGGCTCTTTCAGCTGCAGCAGCCACGGCAGCACTCACAGGCCTGGCCTGAGGAAGGGGAGGACTCGGCAGCAGCAAGAGGAACAATTGCTGCAGGAGCCAGGACAGCCAACTGCCTGCCCTGGCAGCAGCAATCACCCAGGGATCCAGCTATAAAACATAAGCAACCCCTCAAAAACATCCTGCTGGCTGCTCACAGTGCAAATGTGGGCTTGACATGTCCATGGGCATGTGGAGAGAGAGAGGTGGGAGGGAAGCAGGGGTGCAAGAGGTAAGTCGCCATCTCCCACTTCTGAGGCAGGACAGAATATGTCTGTTTCAGCTCTGGAAAACAGTTTTTCAAATTTTTGGATGCGGTTCTGCTCTAAGGAAACATTTTGTTTATATCCAGACTGGGAGTCTATAATGTAATACTTGGCTATTGGATTGAGCAGCTCTGTTTTACTCATTTTTGGTTCACCCTCTCCTCCCGCCAGCCTTTATTTTTCTCCTTTCTCTTTTTACCTTTCCACCCCCTCTCCGTTGATTCTCTGGGGAGAACAAATCACTCTGGGAGGTTTAATGGACTGACAAGAACAGAAATTTAATCGGGGTGTGCATGCATGGGCCAGGCACATCAGAAGCAACCGCAGTGCAATCCATTCGGGCTGCCCCACCTGTGACCCCGGCCGGGCCAGGCATCCCCCTCTCCACAGGGGCCATACAGGGAGAGGTCCTTTGTGCTCATGTGGGACCTTGGTGGTGCCTGCTTGAGGAGGAGAGGACTGCCAGATGCTGACAAGCCAAAAGCAGTTATTTTAGGAGACTTTTTTTTAATATAGAAACAGCTGACACAAAATGCATCTCACTGGGGAGGGAAACCATGCTCCCAGAAGTAAAAGACCACTAAAAAGCCTCTTTTTCCAAGAGAAATCTAAAAGAGTTCTGGGCCAGATATCACTCAGTTTTTTTGTTTCCATTTTAGGAGACTTCTAGAGTGTCCTTCTAGTCTTGCCCCATCCGTGGAGAATATGAAGGGGCTCCTGCAGTCTAAAAGGGGTAGATGTGAGCAGATGTGCAAAGTGCTTTCAGAAAGTAGAACTAACCTCAAGGAAAATCTATCCCAGACAAAACAGCCACTGGTGGGGAAGCTGTGCCTGAGCCTCCCTGCTGGGAGCACCCTTTGCTGTGAAAGGTACTCCCCACACCACATGCCCAACCCTGGGGTAACAGGGGCCCACATTCAGCTGCTGCCTAGGAAAGACACTGGAAAGGGGAGGGCACAAAATGACTAAAACAAGCTTTTGTACAGCAAATGGAAAACACTGTGCACATCAACACGATTCCTTTCCCTTTGTACACAGTTTGCTGTTACAGATTACATTTGCAAAGTATAGCTTTCAATATAGCATAGCCAAAAGCAACCTAACAGCATAATTTTATTCCTGGGCACTTTACTTTTGAATTCTTCTACAAACAATGAAGCAAAGATTTGGAGAAAAATAAGAAAACAAAGAACCCTCTTCTTCTCCTGTGCTTGTAAACCTGGATAAACTTACAAGAGACCATCTTTCAAACAACAGACGTGATTTACTCTTGCTTGTGGTGCATGTGCTGGCTACTGCCAGTAAATCTTAATGGCAAACAGCGAGTGATACCTGACACTCTGCAAACTCACTACTACAAAGAGCTTGCTCAGTTGAAAGTATTTGTAGCATTTTTCTATCACTGGTGACTGTATTTTCACTTTGCACTTTCAGACAGCATGTCTATTCAGTGAAGCCCCAGTGTATCTGTGACGCTTACTTTAAAGCTTGCTTTTCTGTGCAATTGGATGGCACAACAAGGACTGTGAAACTATGGCTTTAAAATATGTTTCCTGACCGACAGTGCAGATTAGGAGAGCTATAAAAGACAAATATGAAGAACAAGTATCAGTTAAATCCAAAAACCAGATATATTTTCTAGCATGATCACAACCCTGGGATATCCAAAGGGAAAAATCTCTATCCTTGTATATATACTCAGTCTTGTAATTTTGAACTGCATTGTGCTCCTTACTGATAATCTCCAAGCAATCCAAATATTTTCCAGGATCCTATTCTATTACAAGTTATTTTTTTAACAAAATCAGTAATTTCAAAAGTTACCATGCATTATTGGCTTCTCTCCTGCCCCTCCACTTACACTTTTCATCCTGTTTCTTTCTGCCATTTCTCCACCTCATCCCAAGGCCAAATTATTACACTACAAATGGGGAGCAGGTCCAGACACCCAAGGGGAGATCCAAGAGACTCCCTCCTGAGGAAACTTCCATAGTGAACTCAATGACTATCTGATGTTTGCTGGTACTAGGGAATAATATTTCCCTTGGGCACTTTGTGGATAGAGTCTACCACCTGGGTTAAGTCATTATTACAATCAAGCAGAAAAAAAAAAGGGGGGGGGAGGAGGGAGAGAAAATATGAAGAAACACTACAGCAAGCATCATTAAAGCTCATCAAAAGTGCATTAGCAAACACCTGATAATATACTCTGAACATTAATGATCCTTACAATATACCATATTAATACAGATGTTATCTGAATTCACGGAAACAAAATTTTCCATTCACACATTTCCCTAGAATAGGTGTTGGGGGAAAAAAATGCTCTCCAAAATCTAGTAGTTGCCAGCATTTTTTTCTGTCTCCAGAAACAAACAAATAAAATATCACCTCTGAACCTGTATGTCCTGTGGATCACAAATCTCAGGTGAGTACTCTGACTTCAGGATGCTTGTTGGCATTCACAGGCAACATGTTACAGTTAAAATGGACAGTGATAAGCCATTATTAATAAAAGGTTTGTGATTGTGTTGGCTTAAATTGGACCATTATCACTACTAAGATCAGTTTAATTGGCTGCCTTAAACTCTCCAATGCCAGGCAGCATTTTCCCTTATAATTTTCCTGCCTTCAAGTTCTGAGGGAGACACATGAATGCCACAGAACTGATAGTGCAACTGTTATAAGGTGGTAAGTGCCAGGTTATAGCAAGAACAGCTTAGTTGTTTGAAGAGTCCAATACTTCAACCAATAACTGAAATGGAGGTTAAAAATTAATTCTAGGCACTGCTTAAGTCCTGTGTTCCCCCTTTACAGAGACTGCAAATCATGTCAAGTTCTGCATAAATAGGTTTTGTGGGGGTATTAGAGGGTGAATTACTGTCATCTAGGTCCTAGTGCTTAGTAAAGCAAGGACGATCAAACCCATTTTGCCAAAATCCAGTGTGAACTGCTGCTCTCAAAGAAAGGTCACCCAACCACAAATACTTCATAACAAAAGTGATTAAACAAAACAACAAAACTACAAAACACACGTGCATTCTTACAAAGGAGCGGTTTGGAAATACAACAGTCACCTAAAGACCATTCGCTTATTGTTATTTGAAAGCTGAAGAGAAACCTTTTTCCTAAACAAGGAGCTGGTAAGGTTTGCAACATCTCAGAATTACATCTAGAAATAAGGGAAGCAGGAATTATTTTTAGTGCAGCTGAGAGGCCAGGCATATTTCAGGCAATCTCCCAGAGCCTGCTTTTATACCACGTGGGACATAAACCCACAAACTATGAAAGAACCCAAATCAGTATTGTTTTCTCAAGTGACATCCATTATCCCTCATCTGAGAAAATTAACACGTGTATCCAGAAGCTCAGTAAAGTAAGCTCAGAGCTAAAAGTCTAAGATTAACTCTTTCTGTGTCACAATAAATGATATCTTTTAAGTCAGAAAACTGCTAATATATTCTATTTTATATTCTGTGCTTCTGCCATCTAAAGCAAACATGGGCATCAAAATACATGTACACTCAAGCACAGTTTCAAATGTTGCAGTGCACAGGGTAATTGAGAATTTCCAAATTCCAAACAGCTACAGTGATATAAAAATGGAGATACAGAAGGGTCATTAGACCAACACATGCTGGTTTGGGGAGCATTAGGAAGAGTGTCACAAAATTAATAAAACCCAGCTTTTGTGCAAAGTCTCTTATTTTCTGACATTTGAGTTTGGCACTGTATCTAGCAGTAAAATGCTATGAATGCTAAATATAGACAACCTTTGTTGCTCTGCCAGTTTATTTCGAGATCAAATGATAATATTCGAAGATTTCTATGCCAAGCAAGTGCTCAGTACTTTTTTCATCTTCCTGATCTACCCAAAAGACTATATTCAATGAATCAGATATATTAGATATATTATATATATTATTGATCTTACTCAGATTAATAAATTAGGCAGTACATAAATCTGAATGGTACTTATAATTGATAAAGCTGAATTTCCCACCTAAGTACACAGGAAACTCCAGGCAGGTATGAATTCTAGACTGAGTTGTGCTACAACCTACACGTCTTGCACCTCAACATGCTAGCACACATCACCAGGTATCCGTGGAAAAAAACAAGAAAGGCTTTTCCTGACCCACCAAATAGTGTTCGGGGATGGTTAAATGAGGAAAGCAGTGAGGAGCAAGCCACAGTTTGTGACATTAACATTTGAACAGACAGGCATCTTCTGCAGTCCCTGGGTTAATCCTCCCAGCATCGCAGAAACAGATCTTGCATCTGGTGGCACGTCCTTCCCGGGGACATTTTGCTAACTAGCTACCCAGCAAGAGTGCAGGAAACGATGTCTGTAGAGCAGTGAATTCTGAAGCAGGGATAATAAAAATAATCTGATCGCTACCCCAGTGCTTTAAAAATTGGACCCCCTGGCAAGCAGCCAAAATAAAACATCAAAGGGAGCCTCCACAAGCCGGGCTCAGGATCAACATTCGGGTGAGAGCCCATCACCTACTTACCCTGACAGCAGGCAAGAAAAGTTGGAGACATCTGCTTGGAGGCCAGGGGTCAGGTTGGCCAGGGCCTGTGCTGCACAGCACAGGGGGAAATGTGTGTGTGCACTGGGTGTGCGTGTCCAGGCTGTGGCCGTGGGGGGCTGCAGGGGAGACTTTGTGAGAAGAGGTCAGGGGTTGCCCTGTGCTGGATCCAGCCAGATCCTCAACAAAACCACCACTGACTGATCATCACTGCACTGGCCACAAACCCCCATTTCCCAGCCCTCCTGTGGCACAAATTAAAATTAGTTTAGTTTACCCCAAATCAAGTCTGGTTTGCCCATAACGGTAATTGTTAAGAAATTTCCCTGTCTTTATCTCAACTCATGAGCCTTTTTATCTTACTTTTTCTGCCTGTCTTGTTGAGGATGGGGAGTGAGTAAATTGGGTGGGCATCTGGCCGCCAGCCAACACTGACCCACCCCAGTGCTAAAGCCTCCCCTAAACTAAAGAAGGCTAAATAATACCTAAAGCTGTACCTCTGTGTTTGTGTGTGAATTTAAGGCTTGTGTGAGAGTATGAATTCCATTAAAGACATTTCTACTGATAATATGTAACGCAAGGACTTGCAAACAGTATCCTACTGAACTCCCAAACTTGACAGTGCCTGCACACTACTTAGACACACAGGTTATTTTGCCGTGTTGGGGTTCACCTGTGCTAAGGGTGGGTCAGCTTTTGATAGACAAAGGGAGCAGCAAGTTGTTCCACTGATAGTTTAGAAAAAAAACCCCAGTACATTAGCAAATGTTGCACACCAAACACATCCCAGACTGTTTCAAAGAGAGGTTTCTGCATGTGCTGAAGCACAGGGGGCCAAGAAGCAAGAAAGCTTCTAAGTTGCTGCAACTTTTAGAAGTCAAAAATCCACTGACAAAAGAGAAACCTCCATAATTTTTTCCTATAAAAGAACTTTGATTTCTTGAAAAAAATCAATAAGAGTTGATTACTGAAAATGGCAACATGAACATAAACACCCTTCAGGCATCTCGCAAGTACCCCTGCAAATCACACAGCAGTGCTAAGCACATGCCACTGCTGCTAATCACATCCTCTCCCATATAACAGGGAGCTTTCTGAAGTTGCAGTGGATGAAGAAACTACCAAACTGAAAACAGTGCCTTCACTAAACATTTGCGTTGGAAAGGACCTTAAAGATCACCTGGTTCCAACCCTGCTGCCATGGACAGGGATGCCATTTACTAGATCACGTTCCTCAGGGCCCCATCCAACCTTGAACACTTCTGGTGATGGGGCATCCACAACTTCTCTTTTAGTGCTTCTCCACCCTCTGAGTAAAGAATTTATTCGTAACATCCAATCTAAACCTGCCTTTTTTCAGTTTTAAACCACTGTCCCTTGTCCTGTCACTACCTGCCTGTATAAAAAGTCCCTCTCCCTCCACTTTATAAGCCTCTTTAAGGTACTGGAAGGCTGCAATGAGGTCTCCCCAGAGCTTTCTCTTCTCCACTCTGAACAATCACAACTCTCTCAGCCTGTCTTCANTCTCGGCCGGTCTTCATAGGGGGGGTGCTCCATCCCTCTGATCATCTTCATGGCCTCCTCTGGACCCACTCTAACAAGCCCACATCTTTCTAACACTGAGGACCCCAGAGCCGGATGCAGGATTCCAGTGGGGTCTCACAAGGGCAGAGTAGGGGGGAGGAATCCCCTCCCTCACCCTGCTGGCCACGCTGCTTCAGGTGCAGCCCGGGACAGTTGACCCACTGGGCTCTGAGCACATATGTTGGCTCATGTCCAGCCTTTCATCCATGAGAATCCCCAAGTCCTTCTCTGCAGGGCTGCTCTGAAGGAGTTCATCTCCCAGATTGTACTTATGTCTGTTGCCCAGATGCAACCTTGCACTTGGACTTCTTGAACTTCGGGAGGTTTTTGTGGACCCATTTCTCAAGTTTGTCCAGCTCCCTCCGGATAGCCCCTTCCTTTTTTTCTGTCAACTAAATGACACAGGATGACACAGAGAAGCTGCTTTCAAAGCCTGGGGATTACTTTGACAGTTGAGTTAGATGAGACAAGCAGTATCTGTGATCCCACAAAGCATCCAGTGATATGAAGCATTCTTCTGTTGAAGAAGACCTACTCTTCTATAAGGCTGCATCATGAGGCTCAACAGTAGACCATATATTCAAGAAGAGTCAGCAGTCCCATCACATAGATTCACACACTCACACAAGAGGCCCTGTGATGTCCCTTTCTAAGATATCTGTGTGCATGCTTGTTCTAATCTCAACCTAAAACCCTGTTGCTCCACAAGCAGAATTTTGTCTGTGCTTCCTTTTTCACAAAAAGAAAAACCAGCCTCCACAAAATAAAGGACCAAGTCCACTCATCAAGCTAAAGCATTTTACTGGATGGTGTGTTTAGCCTTCATAGTGTGACCAATGAACAGCTAAGTGAGTTGGGCTTGCTGTTTGCCCACAGAGGGAAAAGCTGGATGTTTTGATCTGAAGCATTCGCCAGACACTTGGCAAAACAGCCTTCAAAATGGCACTTGCAACTGTTTTTCCTTTGCTCCCAGTAAAAGAGAGGAAGGGACAGGATCACGGACCCCATCACCTGACCACAGCAACAAACATGTCTGTTAGAAGTTGGTCTTTTTTTAATTAACGACCCACTTGCTTTTTAACTCGGAACATAAGATACTTAGTTTACAGAGACCCATGTTCATTGTCCTGCAAGGATGTGACAGAGCTTTGTGGATGTCTGGTATGATCAAAAGGAAACACAGCAATAATATGTCAAGTCACAAATTACTACGGCTAATTCCCAATGTGCAGGAGATCCCATGTTCCACTCATCCATATGGTTCAGCTGGGGAGCACTTTTACCAACATATGGCCCCTTGAAAGTGAAGGTTTTCTTTCGAGTTTTTAATCACAATTGCTTCTTATTCTTAATTATTTGTTACTTCCATTATACTATGAAACTTAATCTGACTTCTGCTGGGATAATACAAGTCATGAAGGTGGTTTCCTTTTTGATAATAGAGAAAAACTTTATCAGGGCCACCTTACAATCCACACCAGCAGAATTAGCTCTTGGTAGTAGCACAAATCATAACATCCCTCCTTGATACTAGTATCTATCTTTGTCAAATCCTTCATGACTAAAGAGCATATAAATAAACTACAGAGAAGATATTAAACAGGACAGTGCAGCTACTTGATAAAGAAAAACTTTTTCCCATAGACTTCTTAAAACAAGGTTTTGGAAAAAGGTATATTGATTCTTAACAAGTAGAAACAGGTGCTCAATGGCCCACAGTCAGGATATTTAACTTCTTTTGTGAATCCAAGCCAAACATTTTTCAATTTAATAATTTTAGCAGGCACATGAAAAAAGGCCAACTGAAATGTTCTTAACAGTTGTTCTCTTAAGTCAGACATTTTGTTTATCATAATACTACATCTACAAGTTAATGGAAGCCATAAAGCCATAACCCTGAAGGAAGCCATCCATTCCACATTAGCTATATATCCTTCCCCATCTCCTCCATGGATTTTTTACTATGAAACAGCAACATCAAGAGACAGCTCTGTACTTCCTCACAGTTGCACCCCACTAACACAAGGATTTACTGCCGCACTGAGGGAGCCATATGGAGTCATAGTGCTCTTCTTTCCCGTCCCCTTTCCCTATTAAAGCAGAGACATTTAATGGGCAGTTCTCCTTGAAACACACATGCATCTACAAACATCCGGCACTCAAGAGCCAGCGGCTCCTGCTATGTTCTGTAATTTCTTGGGTTTAACCTGAGATTCTGCTGGGATCCGGGCTGTCAGTGATTTCCAGTAGTAAGAGCTACAGCACTCACCCAGTAACATTTTCATCTGTGCAGACAAGCTGTCTGCAGTTGTAAACAGAAGCATAACTCTGCTCAAGCATATTTCTAGGCATTAGAAAGCACAAGTCAAAAGAGGCAGCTCCATACTCTCTGTTCATTAGAACATACCCTGTCACTCCATAGGGAATATTTATTATGATGGGCCATAATCCACTTAACATCTTCTGACAAAGTCTATCAGCCTTTAACAACTTTGATTCCAGAAGTTCAATGGCAACAGGGAGAAAAATTCATAGAGAGAAAGCAACTTCCACAAAAATCCCTCTTTATGAACCTGCACGCCCTGTGTTAGCAGACAGGATCATCATTTATTTGTACCTATCAGCTTTGATGATAATTGCAACCCACTTGACACTTGTGTTGAAAGGCAGTATTACCAACAAGAAATCTGATAAATATTCAACAAAACCTAAATTAAATAATTCTATTCATCTTGAGGTCACCATCTCTAAAACTGCTTCAAAATATCTGTGTCTTAAAGAGAGAGGGTGGGGGATGAGGGAACCCTGCTTCTTAGACCAAAATGACTGAATCACTGCATTAATGAACACAACTTTTTTATTTTTGAAGTTCGGTGAAAGAATGCCATCCATGCAAAATTTTGATCCCACATTACAAAATAATTACATGATAATTACATGAGCATTAAGATGTCTACCCCCCGAGTAAAGCCACTGCACCCAACCGCTAACTAAGGCAGGCCTGGAATGTTTCAGCTTATTAAGGAGAAATCCAGCATTGAGCAAAACCTCCAGCTGAAGCAGATTTCCACTCTTTTACTCCTCTGATTTCTAATTAATAATTAAAACATGTTCCTTTCTTTGGAAACCCAATTAGACTTGCGCATCAGCCTGAAAACAAACTTTTTTTAGTAGCTAAGCTACTTCTCATGGTTTAATGGGGCGGCAGGAGTGTTTTCTGCATAGCTCCACTGACACAATTCATTTATTTCTTTCCATTCTACAATGGGTATTGTAATCCATCCCCAACAATATAAACATTACATTTGCACAGCTAATTAGGATGTTGGCAGTATGAATTAGTGACCCTCTGATTTCTTCCAGTCAGGGCCGCCCCTGCTGCCTGCGCTACTTAGGATTCACAATTAGGCAATTATATTTTCAGCGTCTTTTTTCCTCTCTAATGTTACCTCTTTTCTCTCATTCAGTGTGCACCAAATGAAGAGCTGTGTTGTTTATTTTGGGGTGGGGAGTCAGGCAAAGAAGGGAGGGAATGAAGCAAAATATGTCACGTTCAATCCTTTTCCCTTTCAACCTCTGCTAATTTGACAACAGAGAATGACAGAGGGTCCGTAAGACTGCAAATTATCTCCATAAATGTTTTAAAGAAGTGATTATGCAGAGTGGGTAGGAGATATATTCTGACTGGGAATGAAGCAAAGGGAAAGTGACAAAATAAATAAATCCTGGCCCTGGGTGTAGCGGACTGGCACTGAACCTCCGTGCAGGGCTGCGGTCACCAAGCTGTCCCTAGCCACAGGATGATGACAAATTGGAGAGAATTCAGAAGAGGGCAACAGAAGTGATTAATGGGCTGGATGGACTGATTTATGAGGAAAGGTTAAAAGGTCTGATTATATGTATCTTTGTTAAAGAACAGCTAAGGAAGGTGCAGGAACTGCTTACAAGGGGTTTACGTATGGTAAACACCATCATTGCATGTCATCGAGCATGTTGGGAAAGGGAGGAGAGCAGAAAGCAAAATTTTACGTTCGACACCAGGAAGACATCCGATATAAACATTAGAAAAGAGTTGTTTCCAACAGGAAGGACTAGAAACCTCATCATGTGAGAGCTGTAATGGACAAAGCACTAAGAAAATACACTGCAGGGGATAATGTCTGTTTTAATGTTGATGCTTGTTTAACTCACTGAGTAATGTACACTGTGGAGACATAGCATCTTTATTAAAGCACAAAATATATCTCTGAGTTCTCCTCTGCTGTGAGAAATTCTCCATTAAAATCACTTATTACAAAAGGCGCTGAAAACACCTTGGGCCAAGTACATGCCACTCCATATCAGCTCCCAAACCACAGCTGAGGAATTCAGAAGATCCAAGAGTACCAGTGAGGGCAAATTAAATCTCTCTGTTTTCAAATGTTAACACAACATTTTCTACCTTCTATACAACAAACAAACAAAACCCACCATCCCCCAACCTAGATCACTTTGCAGAAGAAAACTGTCCTCTATTTTCTTCCTTAAATATGGAGTCTCTTTTGTGTCCTAAGAAATTAAGTGTTTAAGAGCAAATTAACCTTGGCATTTGTGTGACTGAAGAACAAAAATACATCAAGAGAATTAAACTGCTAGGAGTAATGAACCCACTACTCTTACTCATATCCAAGTAAACTAGAAATATTGCCATTGAATTAAGCCAATAGAAATACATTGAAGTAGAAACTGGTACAAATTAGGAGAGAGCCAAGACAAACATAACCAGAGTGACACATTTCCAGGCCATGTGCAGAGCTCAGCTCAGGGAAAATAATTTGCAGTCAGCTCATGGAGACAGGAAGCAATGATGGCAGGCACGGCGGCTCCATAGCTGCTGTAGCACGAGCAAGCAAGGCTGGAAAATCCACACGCTGCTGGTCCTCCCCACAAATCACAACAGAAACCAGGCCAGACTGCAGCACGACTGGCAAATTATTGTTTGAAGAGTAAATTCCACTTCCAATTTTGCACTGCCACTATTCACAAATATAGCTATATATATTGTCTGTAGAGACGTGAAACATTTCAACTTCTACAGCGGCCTGTCCATCATCTTTCCCATGCACAAGACTACACACAGCCTCAAGCTAGCACAGCTGGACCTCCAGGTGCCAGATTAGGAGAAGCCGAAAAGGTCTTTTTCCAAGAAAAATACAACACTCCTTCCCCCATCCCCTGGCTCACGTGCATGGGTGAGAACTAAGCAGGCTTGAGGGGCTTTATTTATTCCCTGCTACATAACCATTAAGCTCTACTGTACAGATCCGACTCTGCCAAATTCTGTCACTTAATGTTTTGGATGTAAATTACAAAAAGAGAGCAGGGGAAAAAAATACAGTAGAAAACAGATGCTCTGGACTACATTGTTGGGGTTTCCTTCCATAACTACCATTTCCTTTACATTCCATTTATTTATTTGGTAAGCAGAGTAACATGACAACACGTTCACTGCCATAAAAGAGAAGACAATGGCTTTCCCAAGCTTTGACATTTAAATCCATTCCCCTCCTCGATGAAGAGACAAAAACCCCTCCCTTTCACAAACTAGACTCCCCTGCTAGACAAGGAGCAGTACAAGGAGCAGCACACAGCAGTCAATAACACAGCAGCAGCACTATATGGAAGAGGAAATAAACTTTGTGCCTCAGTTTCCCGATACATGAAATAAGAAACCTAATACTGAACTCCTTTGCAAAGTTTGTTTGGAATGTTACTGTGAAATGAACCAGCCTTGTCCAGCAGGTATCTCGAACTGAGCTTTCAACTGATACCACTAATGCTCAGTTGAACTTTGGGTTCAGCTTCTCAACTGACACCACTAAAAAGATTTATACCAAAGTTTTACACATCCATGAAACTGAGCCCTCTTGTGTAGTTTACAGTACATTGAATCACTATACGTCAGCACAAGTTTCATGGCTCTTAGGACAGTCTGCCGAAAGTACTGAGAGCAAAAAACCCTGATAAAAATCTGAAACTAAAACAACCTCAGCCCTACTGCAACTATCAATCCCAAAATCTACGTAGTACAGCATCATCGACCTGTCTTGAACTGATCAAAGTTTTTAGTTCAGAAGAGAAGGCAAAGAGTGAGTCTCTCACTCTCAAAAAAAGTTAGTCTCTCATGAAACTTTTGAATGTCATTTGCATTTGAGATTTGACAAGGTCCCATAATATTGATTGTTTTCAGCTTTAACTAGTCACCGGGTCTGTCACTAGTTCACTGCAACAGAAACTCAGTGATGCATTAACACTTTTCGTTACTAAATTCAAAACAGTTTCTCTTTTATCAAGGCTTCAGCCATGCTGCCTTGTTAACCCAGCTTGCCAGAACAGGCCAGTCTGGTCACAAAAATCTTAGCCCCAGGAAGAGTTAAATCTTTAAATTTGCCTTTGGTTCTTATTTTATGTGCTTATTTCCAGAGCACTTCAAAATTATATTAGTTTAACAGACTAGTGTATCTAAATCTTTTTAGCCACATGTATCACTCACTAGCATGATTTTATTACAATGGATATGTTATTAAAGCTTAACCTTGCACTCAGTCACTAATCAAAAACAATTCAAGAAAGCAAATCAAATGTTCCAACTACACTAAAATCCCTCCCTTTAAGCAACAAATAAAGCCTGGCTGGCTTGCAGGGAAAGTTCCATGTATCAGCATACCCACAGCTCACTCAAATCAGGCACGTTTCTTAAGTCTAAATTTAGCTGCTTGCATTTCTTCAGAACTTTAATTCCTGAATATTGTGTTGAACCTACTGAGACTGCTGAAGTGCCAGATCTTAAGGCTGCAGTCATACTGAGATTCATTTATGGCAAGTGTAAGAAGCAAAGTTGCTGTAACACACAGGCAAGCAGTTAGGAACAAATAAACCAGCAAAAGGATCAGGCATTCAGAAGCTGAGATTCATCTTCCAGTCATGCTGGCAATGCTGAATCTCTATGTGCTAGTGAAGAGTACATTAAGCTACGTAACCAGTGGAAGAGAAAATTATAGAATCGTACATACAGATAGGAAGGTTGATTTCATTGAGACACTGCTTAGGTTTTCAAATTCCTCCTTCATTGGAAGCAGAATCAATCACCGAGTACTCATTTTTGGACAGTATGAACCATGCCTTCAGTTGGAAAACACCAGCTCCTAAAACTTCTGCCAGCAAAATGCCTCAGCAGTGAGGACACCTGTGTCCCCTCTGTGCTGGAATCTGCTGCTGAGTTACAGCAGGTAGACAGGTTTCACTGGTGGATAACCAGTCCTCATCATCCTGGGAAGGCAAGCGCGGTGCAAGCGCCGCCAGTTTTCTCCACTTCTTCTGACAGAAGATGGAACAACTTCTGCTTTGTAAGTGCAAGTTTAAAATTTATATTATAACACTGAATCCACCAAAGCTGCCAAGAGACATTGAACTCGTGGGATCTGTGAAAGTTTTTCACACCTGTGTTTTTCTCCTGTGCCTAATATTAGGGGAGGCATTTTGGAGGATTTTACAATGCAAGTTTCAATGAGACACTTACAGTCTCCCTCAGGCAAATTGTCACAGCTGCAGAGGTCTGCTACCCAGCTGCCAATCAAGGCAGGCAGGGAGTATGTGCAGTGAAATCACAAAAAAGGCAGGCTTCATTAGACTGCTGAAACCTAACTAGAGGCTATCTGGGTGTGCTTGAGCCCTTAAAACAAGGTTGCTTTAGAAAGGGGTTTTTTTTCCTTTCTAACTCAAGAAAGGGCACTAGTACTCACTGAGGAATGTATTGGTGCCAACTTTCCCCTTTCCAATTTCAATGTTTATTTTGCTCTGTCTAAAAAAAGAAATTACATCGCCCTATAAGCTTCTATTATTAGATTAGCTGATATAGCTGGAAAAAGCAGACAAGATTACAGGTTCCACATCCCTCTGCCAGGTCTCAGAAGCGCGTTTACTTTTTCCAACTCCAGAAGCTGCTCCAGTGAAATATTATTCCTTTCTACAACCTTTCCTTCCTTTATTTCCTTGGAGCACCATAGCTACAAAACCAGTGGTATTAAAGACAAACTGTACTGGAGGAACTGGAAGAGCATTTTTCCTCCTCCATACCTCACTCGAAAATATTCTGAGGGAACCAACTGTATTTAATGAAAAAAGTGTTCTGCAGACAAGGACAAACACACAGAAGTTCATCTCAAACGATAATCAAGTGGGAAATTTAAAAGCACATGCAAACAAGTGGCATATTGTAAGGCATTTAACAAAGTTAATTATAGGTATTCGCTACATCTGGTCTTGGCCCCTCTTCAGCAAAGTATTTAAGCATGTGCTCAGGTTTAAGCAAGTGCAAGCTGAAAAGCCTATGTGTCCAGTCACGTGCTCCAGTTGGGCATCTGCTGAAGCACTTTGCTGAGGCAGGACCATAACATAAAATAAGAATCATCCTGAAAGTTATCTAATAAACAGCTGTTATTTTAAGAACTGTGCAAACACAACATACATTTTAGGCCTCTAAAAGAGAGGGTGGCATGAAGGTATAAATCCACATAAGAAATTTCTTCAGACCTAAAGATAGTTATGCATATATATTTTGTGAATGAAAAGAAAAGGCAGGCATTAAACTAAATCATAATCAGACTCTTCAAACTGCAAATTATCCTCTGTCCATTGCCACACTTAATCTTTGTTATCCTCACTGCTTCTCTGTTCTTTGTTATTGACAACTCATTATATTTTGCCTCCAATAAATTCTATCAGGAAAACAGGGACAATGTTGGGGTTTTTTTAGGAAAAATTTGTGCCTGTTTAGATCTTCTCAACATGAAAAACAGTGACAAAAATGTTCAAACATTAATGTTGAAGTGGCTGAGCAGCAGATCTCTAATTTTCAGGATTTTCAGACAGTCACAAATCCTTATAAAATAAAAGTCACAGGCGAAAACTGAGCCCCCTGCCTCCCTTCATGGCGTTTAGGGTTAAATTGGGCCCGGGTGCCTTGAGTCCTTAAGTTTGAAAATACTGGGCTACCTATTTACAATTACAGCCGCATTTCCCGAGCCAATTGTGCTGTGACGGCTGAACCCTGCAAATGTCACCGGGGCCGGCTCGGGCAGGGCGCAGCGGCAGCAGCAGAGCCATTGTTGCTGGGGCCCGGAGGGAGGAGGCTCCGCCGAGGCAGATGGGGACCGCGGTAATGCGGAGCCTCCCCGGGGACACCCCGGGCTCGGGGCTCAGCCGGCACCACCTGCCTCCCTGGGGCTGCGGGGGCGCCGCGGGGCTCCCCCGCACGGCACGGCGGGCACGGGGGGCCGCGTGTGACCCCCTGGGAAGCGTGGCACAGGGGGTGCCACGTGTGTCACCCCCCAAAAGCGCGGTACAGGGGTGCCACATGTGCCGCCCCAGGCAGCCTGGCAGGGGAATGCCCTGGCATGGCAGAGGGGTGGCACATCTGCCTGGGCCACCTCAGATGGGCTGGCACCCAGGTGCTCCGGCCCCAGTGCCGTGGGTGCCACCACCCTGGCTGGGTGCAGCTACTTGGTTTGTGTGTCCTGTGGTGAAGATGCATCACACAGAGACATAACAGGCCTCTGTGATTTCGAGACAATAAGAACCTCCAGCCCTTCTCTCCTGCTAATAACCTCCATATTGTCATCTATCCTACCTGAGCTAACAGTTTATAAACCACCACCTGCAGCTTGTCCCTTATAGTTTATTAACATACACTAATAAACAGTATGCTTCACTCCCACTGTGCTGCCAAGTGAAGCCAGTCAGAATAACTGCATTAGCTTTACTGTTCTTTCTCAGCACATTTTTCCCACATGGGAACAATTAGGGCAAACTCCCTCCAGATTATATTTCAAGATCCATCATATTTGCAAGAAAATAACAATAATAATAATGATAATAATATTAATAATAATAACAACAATAATCTTTTTCACAAATGCATCTGTAGGCATCTACAGAAGATTAACCTGACTGACATTAGCAAAAGTGATAGGTTCTTAACCTCCTTGGCAGTTCCCCTGCATGGAAAGGGTTAATGCTCCCCAGGCTCTGACTTACACCTATTATGCTCAAGTTTAAAAATAAGATGTGAAAGATGCATTATATAAGGCCAGTACTGCTATCCTGCCCATCTCCTATTTTGGAATTAAAGATCATCATTGCTCACATCAAAGGGGCTGGGTGAGAATAAAAGAAAAGACAGGAACAATGAAAATAGCTACCCGACACGAACCAGATCAAAGGACCAGGCACAGAAAATGAGGAGCTAGGGGGTCCTTTAATTACTGTCCACATCCTCCAAGTCATGTGGTGAGAAAGAAGGGAAAAAAGTTTTGAAGGCCACTGGGTTTTGTCTTGCTGTGGCTCCTGTTTCCACAGTCTGTGCCAGTTCCCTACAAACTGCTCTGCTTTTTTTTTTTTTTCATTTTATTAAAGTCAAATAGGACTCCTGGACTCCAAAACTCCTCCCTTATGCCAGGAGGGAGGAGAGAAGAGGAGGGGTAAGAGGGGCAGTAGTGGAGATAGTCTATAGCAATTGCCTGAAACAATTTCAGGAGGACTGCTCCAGGCAGCGCCCCGGGAGCTGCTTTGGGAAGGAGAGATCTGGCTACCTGAGGCTAGTCTTTATTTGCAGGCCTCCCGGGTTGAGAAAACTTCAAATTCACATAGGGCACTGCTCCATGGGGCAGCAGATCAAACCTGGCTACTAGCTGTTTGAGCTCAGCAGCAGAAAAAAGGATTGCTCTGGGACTGAGCATAAGTAGAAGCATGATTAAACTTCAAACATATCCCCCCCCCTTTTTATACACAACAGACAGTTATGGCTAATATTTCAATATGGACTTTAAAAATACACTGCAAATAACTTACTCCAGCGTGGTGGCTGCAGACTTAAAAATAATAAAAATTTAAACTAGCTGTATTATTGCAAGGAAGTCTAAATGTTCAGATTTACCTTTCATGAATCATTAAGGGAATGTTATTTAAAAGAATCTATTTTTATTTAACTCAACCATCAAGATTAAAATTTGGATATTTGACCACTGACTGGAGTGACACATTGTAGCATTTGCTTCCTTCTATTTATGCTTCAAATGTGGTACGTTTCTGTCTAATTACTCCTGACTTATGTTTCACAGAATCACAGAATAGCAAGGGTAGGAAGGGACCTCTGGAGATCATCTAGTCCAACCCTGGAAGTTTATTTTTAAAAAGACAGTATAAAAATAAGTGTCACAAGGAAATAATAGAACAGGGATTTAAAAATTCATGTGCAAGAAGCTGACCAAACTTTCTAGGAAATAACAGTACTTTGTCACTTTTAAAAATATTCTGGATAAGAAACGCTCTGGGATGTTCCCAGAAAATGTATTTGCTAATATAGACACTAGAAGTGGACACAGACAGAAGTCACTGAAGAGGAAAATGCATTCCTGTCTCAGGTCAGTTTGCTTGGGTTTATGCTGTATGCCAAACTAGAACATGAAAAGCATTCAAACAGAATTTTATAGACTTTGAAGGCAGAAGCTAATGTCACCAAGACAACATCTAGAAAAGGAGAACACAGGACACAAAGGCATCCTTCTTCCCATCCTATTTACAGCTTGGAAACTCCTTAGACAAGCAATAAGGATGATCTTTTAAGAGGCAATTTAGCCTCCAAACTCCAGTGAGCGCCAAGTTATTTCATCTTTCCGATGAAAGTTGCCTCCATCGTTTCCTGCTCTTGGACACTAACATGCCATTCTCAGGAGGACAGCTGAGGACTAAATTAAGCAAACATAGACTACAAAGCTGTTTTCCAAAGTGGGCATCATGCCTAGGCTCTACATCTAAGCAGTATGCTAGGTACGTGTACCAAGTTCCAGTTAGCTGTCTTGCAAACAGCCGCGTCGGGAACCTTGCCCAAGCAAGCCTTCAAAGCTACCATGGCTCTGGTGGGATAAGCATGGGAGCAGTGGGACTGGGACATTTGCCTCCTTGTTACAAGTCTGAAAGTACCACATTATCCATTTAGATAGCCTTTTGATTGAGAGAGCTTCCCTTTTGGGCTTAGCCCCAAATGCTAAGAACAGATGAGATGGTTTAAGAAAATCTCCAGGTAAAACATGAAAAGGATGCTTAACATCCAGCTTCTGACGAATAGCTGCACTCAGGGAGCCACAAGGGCTAGGGAAATAAACATGGTCAATTAAATGAACTGATTGAAAAGAAATCAGAGATCACTCCAGGGAAAATTGGAGATGCAGTCATACAGCCACAGCAGTCTTTTTTGGAAGGTGGTAAATGGGGCAAAAGCCAGGAAGTACTGAAGTGCCTTACTTATTTGGCAAAAGATGGTTGCCATAAGGAAAGAAATAAAAACTTTAAAGGAAAAAAAATACAAAGAAAAATCCGTGATGGGTTCAAAAGGAGGCTCAACCATCTCACTCAAAACCTCTTGAAAGCTCAGCACCGAGTAGGAAATTCTAATGGGAAAATACAGTAAAGGTTCTTCAGCAAATGTTGTCCTTTCCATAGACTGTCCCACAAAATGCACTGGTAGATGCTGAGAAATCTTCCAAAACACTCCAAGATGAATTAACAAGAAAGAGCACAAATTACTAAGGATGGTGCCAAATAAGACTAATTTTTTTATCTCACTACAAAAATGCTAACATGCTTATTCATGGGAGGGAATAATTTTCTAGTAGTTCAGCTATTTTTGATGCATTTGTTCAAAAGATCGCAGGAAGGCAGTGGGATCACCAAACAGGACTGCCAGAAGGTAGCGTGGGAGGGCTACCTCCACTTTGTGTCCTCCCTTTGCATCTTTCAGAGTAGATGCTGGGGCTGCCCAAGCCATGGTGTGCTTTGTCTGGGCCCTCATACATAACTGGAGCAGGCTAAGGATGCATGGAAAGCACACTTTTCCCCTAGATAAGTAGTCTGAAAAGACCATAAACATGAAAACAAGCTGTTGAGACAATGCCAGTCTATCTAAAAATCAAAAGTAATGAGCTCAAGCTGCCGTCACTTGGAGCATGTGTGCCTTTTCCTGTCTCACTTTCTGGAAACACAAGGGTATTGTTGCAAAGGGAGGGAAGTCCTAAAGTGGTCTCTAACTCAAGAGAAGGGCATCTTGCAGAGCTAACTGAGTGATTTACCCAGAAATTCAAGCAACATTTGCTGTTGGGATTGTGGAATTCTGATTTTGACTGTGGAAGTCCATCACCAAATTAATTCTCATTTAACTTTGCTAGAACAGAGCACTACTCATTAAGCCTTTTCAACCTGTACCAGAAACAAAACTCAAGCTTCACATCCTGCTACAGATTTCTTTTTTTCTGAGAAGAATCAATCGCAGAGTAATTTAGTCTAGAAAGGACACATGGAGATCACCTCCATATAAACTGTTTCTCAAAGTCATTTTGTTGCTACCACAAGAAAGTCACCAGGCATATTGAAGAAAATATAATCACTATGTATTTTTTTTAGGATACTTTCTAAGAAAAATGACTATAACATATTAGCTCCTGGAAGCCCATCTCTCACTGGGTAGAAGAGATACTACCTGGCCAATCTTCCTAGAACCAGGACCTATGATTCCCATGTCCATGCCCACGATAGTGTGCTCAAGCAAAGTACTCACGTTACTCATATACACGCAGCTCAAACCTAAAGTAACTGATGCCTTACTGAGCTTGCCCTCTTTTCCTGTATGAGATACATACTCATACTGATCATTTTTGTGCAATGAGGTGTGCAAAAAAGCTTTTCGATTCTAAAACATTTTTAAGGACTCATGTGAGATTCCTAATGCAACTAAAAAGCTGATGAAGTCTGCAGCCAATCTGACCATTTCCCTTTAACTTGGATACATTCCTGAATGCTTCCACAGCACCAACTTAAAATAACCTGGTGAATTTCCTTATTCTCCAGGGCAGATGCAATGTTCTGGCTGTGACTTGAGTGAAACTCTGCAAATTATATGGCAAAAACAACCTTAGTGTTAGAGTAATCACCTGAAGACCATGCTATACCTTAATGACACTTTGGTAATACGTGTAACCTGCATCCAGGAATGGAAGAGAACCTGCAAGGACCTTGCAGAGGGCTGCAAGGCCACACAGGCCTGTAAAAATGCAGGGAAAAGGAAACATCCCAGGAAAAGCAGGAGTTGCTTTATTCATAAATGTCCCAGGTTCTTACCAAAGGGATAGAATCATTTTGGTGATACTTCCCTCTCCATTGTTCTCTTTTCTGCTCCCTCCCACGCTGGTATTTCCCCTCCATCCATTGCCACCTCGCAAGCAGCTGCTATCCTGTTATCAGTCTCCTACCTCCATTGCTCTGGGAATGTGCCCAGCTTTTCCCCTAGTATGTTGTCTATCTCCTGCCATACATTTAAAAGCTAGGATGTGGCAAAACAAGTGTACAAGCCTGTTTCCCAATGAGCTACTGGAAAGGTATCTTTCAGGTATCTTAACATACAGTTGTCCTCCTTTATCCACTATCCAACAGTGTGCCTTTTGAGCTTGCTCTGGGAAAGGCAAAGGAATACAGATGAAAGTCACTTTTTAAACAAACCTTAAGACTTTGTTCATCAGCTGATGCTCCACTTGAAGCTCGAGAGAAAGACGCCACATTGATGTCCTTAATTAAAATGCTTTTCATTGGTGGTCTGTGGTTCACAGCTCACTTCTGCTTCAGGGAACTTCAACAGAAGTGCCACCACAGTCCCAGGGACAGCCAGAGTGGCAGGGTAGGATCCCCTCACTGCTGAGTGGGCACAGTCAAACAGGTGAGGGTAAGCCCGTGCTACCCGAGGCTGGGGAGAAACTGCCCCTGAGGAAGCTCCTTGGGCTGCCCCGGGGCACCTGCTCTGAGTTAGTGCAATTCCCCCTGTCTCCAGCCCAGCTGATGACAATCACCCCACTTGCAGGAAGGAGGAAAACATAAGCCCAGGGCAGGTGCCACCTGCAGCCCCCTGAGCTGAGTAAAACCTTCTGTCTCTGACCCCGCTCTAGGGCAGCCGCCCACAGCCACCCCAAGCACAGACCCCACGGTGCTGCCAGACTTGGGGCAGACAAGGACAGGGACAAGGAGCAGCCCCTGCAGCTGCCTTGCACTGGCACTTGCCCCAGTATTTGCTGGCTGGCCTTGTGGCCACAGCCTCCCTCCTTCCTCAGAGGTGCTGTCCCCACTATGCCCCCATACAGTGCCTGCTGCCTCCTTGCTTCCCACAGCTTCCTCCACCTACCCCTGCCTATGCCCTCGCCATCCCTTTCCCCACATCCCACCCACCTACTGTAGCCCCTGGCCCCTCTCCACCCCACAGACACATGTGTGGGTCAGGAGAACAGGTCCCACCTCAGCATGGGGAGCGCAGCGTGTCCGTCCTGCTGTGGCGGCTTTGCTGTGGCTGCCTGGGCCTCACACACCCGGCACCCGCAGTGGAGGTGACACAACACAGGAAAACCTGCAGTCACCAATGCGCCTCCACCCGGGAGACCATGGCCAGCTGTGCTTGTTGTTTCAGTTTTAAGTTTAAACCTGCCCCCTTTAATTTCAGGAGTTTGTTCATGAGAAACCGTTTTCTCCAGCTGCCTGTGACTGCCAGCTGCCAGTGCCCTACAGACAGGCCCACACCCCAAAAGCTCAGCATCGCCCCTTAGCATGGAAGTCATTTGTTAAGTGTTTCCAGCAGAAGCAGATTTTGTCCTTTCCCCACAGCCCTCCCAGGCAGGGCTGCCGGCTTGGCCCAGTGGGTGTTCAGTGCCAGCAGCAGTGGCTCTGCCTCCCACGGCACAGCCCTGGGAGCAGCCCTGCCGTCAGCAACGTGCCTTAGCACAGAGGAGCACAGAGGCAGGCAGGCATTGTGTGGGTGCACCTTATCTCCATGAATTTTGCTCACTTTTATCTGTACAAATGACCTCACAGTGTTTTTGTTTCGGCACTTGTTTTCCACATCGCTGTCAGCACTTCTGAGGCCAACAGGATGAGGAAGCTTGGCCAGGCTGGGAAAGGTCAGAGGAGGATGAAAGGGATGTTACCAAGCACTGCTCTAGTCTAAGGACACCTGACTGCCCAGGGGCAGTTCATCAGCTGTATTTAAGGTAAAGAAGGACAGCATCACCCTGTTAGTCATACTGCAATGACCAAGGAGACTGGAGCTCGTTACATTTGTGGGTTTAATTATACTGGAACCTGAAATGTCAAAGAGGGGATGTTGGCAGCATTAACCCAGTAGGCTCTCAAGCCTACAAGGAGAAAGAAAAAAATTCTTCTCTCCACACAAGGACTCTCTAATCTAAACCATGCCCCTGCCAAAGTTGATCAGTGATAGCTATGTTGGCATTAGGCCAAAGTTTTTACATGATGCCTTCAAGAAAGTCATCTTTCTTCACAGCTGACTTGCCCCTTTCATAACCAATGGTCATGACAAGGCAAATTACCAGCTCTTTCAGCAGAGGAGACCCATTAGTCTGTTTGATAGGGTATCAGCTGTGATTCACAGTGACAACGCTTGGGGCTTCAGGATGCCCTGCTCCCACCCATACAGCCAGCAAACGCTCCCCCGTCTCAGGAGTTGAGAAAGAATCCCACGAACCTTGGCCCACACACAAAGAAATCCACTGCCATTCCGAGGAAGACATGACAGAGCTCCAGTGAAAATCCCAGCTTCTTCATCATAAGATAAAGCACAGTGTCTCATCCCAATAAGGCCCATTCATTTCACTAGCCCATACATACATACATTTGTTCCAGGATGGGAACCAACAAAACCAAGCTTTTATGCAAAAATGGGTTGCCATAACCCCTGCTTAACTTTTATTTCCCAGGTTAGGGTTGGGGTTTTTTTTTTCCTACCCAATGTTTGATGTCTAGTCCTCTGGCACTACAAGACTGCTTTCCTACCCACCCTACACAGTGCCTATATGGGAAGAAGAATACACTGTTAGAGCCTGTAAGGTTCATTTAAGATATACAATACCCTAGTACAGTCTGTTAATTCTTAGAGAATGATTTTTAAAACGAGCAAGGAAATGTCCTCCACTGAAGAAAGAAAACTTTAACGTGTGAAAAAATGCCAGTTTAGGTCTATGGTGTCGTGGTCCACAGGGGAGGCTTTTCCCTCCTCAATACTAATTACCTGCTAGGCAAGATACAGCACTATACATTAAGCACCCTGTCTGATCAAGCAGAAGACTTGTTTTAATGGTTTACTAGTTATTAGGTATCCTGCACTCTACATGCTGTGCTGACATAAGATTTTACTGCTTGCAGATGCAGTTGCCAAAGACTAAAAGGTTTTATTTACTCAAAGCACACAAACTACTACTGTTCCTGAACACTATATTGGGGGAATCCCCTTAAAAAGTGAATAAAAATTTCTGGCTGACTAGTCACTAATGAAAAAGAGCCAAACTGGTCAAAATAAACCTGAAAAGTAACTGCACAAAAATACAAATGACCCAAATCTCTGTTTTCTTCTACAGATATCTTGTGCTATGGGGTATGGGGTTGTGGTGGGAATCAGGAGAGGAAGAGCTGCAGAAACACCCAATGCATGGACACCAATGTACCAGAGTCCCCAGACAATCCCCTTCTCTGGTGTCACTATCCTCTGGCTTTGAGGGCAAAATTGACTGCTTGTCCTGGTAGCCTGCAAGCACACAGCCCAGCGACCTGACAAAGCCATTGATTTTCCTTGTCCTCAAAAGCACGCTCTGCTGAGCTTGGAGCGGCGTGCTTCTATCTTGGAGGGGGCTGCATTTTACTTATTTGTGCCTTTTCTTGGCCTGAATTTCCCCCAAAAAGCTGAAGAGGGCATGTGCTTATTATCTTTTAGTGCAGCATGTGCTCGGCACAACCTGAGCTCTTCGGATACTTTCGGCCTGAAAATTAGAAAAAAAAATTAATTGCGAGGGGGAAAAAAAAAAA
>VYXB01010642.1:686841-689341 GCA_013397135.1 Pachyramphus minor
AAGGGCTGCTCTGCGACTTTGATTCAATCAATTACCATTATCTTCCAGCGCAGCCCTCCCTCCCGCCCCCCGGACCAGTTGTGTTTAACTTTCTTTGCCAGTCGCAGCGCGCTGGCGGAGCGGCGCTGCCGCCTGGCTCCCGCGCGGGGCTCCTTATCAGCCGCTCCCAGTCAGCGCCGGCCCCGCACAGCTGGCAGGGACCCCCTCCGTCCCCCGNCTCCAAGCGAGCCCGAGCCGTCTGAAGAGAGGCAGGAACAAAACCGCAAATTTAGATTAATAAAGCATTTGTTGATTCTACAGAAACTTAGCAGGCCCCTAAGAAATCCACCAGAGACCTGTGCAGCTCCAGTAATTTTCTGTTATATTATCTTTCTTGTAAAATACTTCCCCAGACAGAGCCCCCAAAGGGGCTCAAATATCACTGTGACTAACCGAAATCAATGTGCACTCACCTATTGACATTTTTACATAGTTTTTGGATTTAGTATCCGGCCCAAAACACAATCAAATCTTCTGCCAAGGAAATAACAGGCACTTAGCTAGTCAGCTATTAGTGTTACAAAGGAAAAAATGTGGGCACCCAAGGGAGATGGGAGAGACGGCATTGACGTCAGGGGTAATTGGGTGTCTGAGAGAAATTGCCAACGGCTGGCCAAAACCCCCAGAGGCCCACACAAAGCCGAGCTGCAACTCTAATAAAGGAAAGTAAATTCTAGAAAGGGGCTTTGCTGCAAAGAAGCCTAGCAGGAACCAAAAATATCTCCCACATACACAAACACATACACACAAACAAAAAATACAAAATATGTTTAGGAGCTCTCTTTTGCACATCTGGTTTAGGCTAAAGTGCTTTCTGCTTTTTTTTTTTTCCTGTTTTTTGCAGGACCACATGGATTTTTATGTTGTACTGTATGTTCACCATCTATTTTTATAAACAGAATTCAGGGCTTTAAAGAAACTTATTTTTAATCATGTGGCTTTAAACTCCAATCTCTCTGGCACCCTCTCTGGCACCATTAGAAATGGTTTGGTGTTTTCTTTAGAAAACCCTGAACTTCCATGGCGGATGACAAGTACAGCAGAGCCATTGGATGGCCATGGATATGGAGCTGTCCGACTGGTAAAACTGTGCCTGCACATACAAATCCTCTCCATCACCTGGACTCTATTTGTTTCAGTTCCAGCATTCCCTGCACACACACTCTCTCCTCCCCTCACCCAAAAGACTTGAGGGAAAAGATTTCAGATCAGACACCCTGGGCTGAGTTTAGGGAGGACCTGCAGGCTCTGGCCTATTCTTCCCACTCCTCCAGGTCCCTACCATAGCAGTAAAGACTTGCATCTTGTCACTAATTGCACTGCAAAATTCAGATTGATGTTTTCCAAGGTGATAAACTGATTTATATCTTCTATATAAAACACAAAAATGCCTTGTTAATAGGTGATTTAGAGTTTAAGCAAAGGTGGCATAATAAGATGATCAAGATCTTAATAGGTTCCAGTCTTCTATTATACCTACTTTTGCCCACATCCTAACTACCATCATCTGGCACCTACAGGGATCCTTATGAGCCCATCAAGTGAATGTTAACAATTTCACTTAAAAGTTGTTCTCCATCCAGCGGAAAGCAGAGGAGGAAGAATCACAGGTTAGAAAGAGGCCGAGGTACAAATAAAATGGCCACACACACAAAGCAGAAAGGGCTCCTCCTTAAGCACCACAGGACCAATGGCATAAATATGTCTTTACAAATGCATATATAGCATAGAGCTAAGTTTGAAAAGATCAGAAGTGCTTGATCATAAAATTGCATTGCAGAGAACAAGATGATTATTGCTCTCAGCGAAGGAGGAGGGGTGTTAACACAAAAAACTCTCTAAGAAATATAAATACAAAAAACTCTCTACACAGAAATCAGATGCAAACCAAAAAATGCCCCAGACCTTGGGCTGTAAAGGTGAAATTTCTTCATCTTTTCCTGGCGAGCCCAAGTCTTGCAGATGATACCGTTCAGATGGAAGAGGGTCTGGAAAGGCCCCATCCATGCTTGTACTGCATACAGGGCAGCAGGGCAAATGGGGAAGAACATCTCCACTACCTGCATTATTTCTTGATGGCAAATCCGAAACTGTCACCCAGGCCTCTGAGTGTTAGATAGGCATTCTTCCCTCTTCACTTTCCACAGTGCTTACAGTTCAAAAGAGAAAAGGCAACTAAAACCATTGGATTGATGTGCGAATATCAGCACCAACAAAAACTGTCAGCAATTACTTGCTATCCTGAAGTTCACTTACTTACAGTTTTATTGTGCAAATATTGCAATGAGAGTTTTTTTCAAAATTCTACCCTAATTTTCAAGAAAATATAACCACACATCCTGTGGCCAAGCACATGTGGCATGACATACAAATTAAATTATTCACACCAAAGCACTACATAAAAAAATGCAGCCTTTCCTTTATGCTCAATTAAAGCAGTATACGAGTAATAAATGCAAAA
>VYXB01010642.1:694341-779435 GCA_013397135.1 Pachyramphus minor
TGTCCAACTGGGCAGCAGACAAGTCTGTCCACTTTACCACTTCTAAAGGAAGAGTTAGTCACTTCTTCCACCTATTGCAGCGGCAAAATGAGAAAATGCTGCTCTTCAGCTTGAATAGACATTTATCTCATCAAAGAATCTGAAGATGGCTCTAGAGGTGCTATGAGACCCCAATCATTATAGTTTTGCCGCTTACCCTGTTGTATTTTGGAAATCCTCAAGCCTCAGAACACAAGTGGAAGGTGAATGAGGTAAATCACAGGATGCGTCTTGTTCTGACATGTGACAAGAGGAGGGAGAGAGAAAACCCACTTGAGGATGGTGAGTGGGAATACAGGATAAGCAGGACAGCCAGCCTTCCCTTGACAAGCATGCAAGTAAGCTGGCTGCCTGCCCCTCCAGGGCCTCCAAACACTTCAAAGGAAAGAGATAGTTACAGGCCACTAGGATGTTTTCTACCCAAAAGACCATTGGTTTAAAGGGAGGGTTCCCAGCACCCTAAAATCCGAGTGCCTTGCTAACACAGATCACCAACATTTAGTTCAAGTTTTCTATTCCATGTAAAAACAGAGAACACATACTTAGCTTTCCTCTTCTGCAGACACTGAAAATGTCAGAAAACAGGACAAGCTAGCTTATAAATAATTGCAAAGCCCCTCCTGCAAAAGGCTGAGAGGGAGGTGGCATGAAAGCTCCCAGCCAGCAAAGCTGTGACTGCCAAGGAGCAGAACAGAATAAGGACAAGGACAGTGTGTGATATCCCACTCCATCTGTACGCAGAAATGAAAGGCATTGAGGAAAATATCAGTGCGGGTTATGGCAGGCATTCCCAGGTGTGGGAAAATCCTCAGGGGAAGAGCACCATCAACAGAAAATACAGCAGACCTTATAAGAGACAGCTGACGTGGCAGATCCTACAAAAGCTTGTCTGCAGTATCTGAGCGTCTTTTGTTCCCTAGCCCTATTCTTTCACCTGGCAGCTCACAGATTAAAAGACCTGAAAGATGTTCCTGTCACAGAAGACTTTTCCTCAAAAGGCTCCTAAAAGGAGGAGGGACCAGGGTAATGCAGGGTCCACTACAGGGAATCTGTGGCAGTAGAAGCTTTACCCTTCTAATAACAACTCCCCTACTTTTCTGGAAATTCTCCCTAACCCTATCCTCTCACTACCTGCAGAGTGATAACAAAGCCAACATTGTCCATCAAGTCTCAATCTGAAGTGACTCATTTATTCTCAGGAGCTTTCTGTTCATTTTTTCAGCCTGGCATCCTAACAAAACAAGGTTTATGTCATCATATTGCCTGTCATATGTCTTAACTGTTTGTTCCTTCCTATTAACTTTTGAATCACACTGGACTGGGGATAGAGAGCTATGAGAGAAATTGAGTTTCTCAGATAGAAATTGAGTTTCTTTAAGATCGGTGAACCTCCCTTTGATTGGGTACAGCAGAGACCCCAGCTCACGTCTCTGCTGAGAGAAAGGCTAAGAGCAGAGTCAGCACTTACCCCTGCTCTTAGGCCTGTCCTAGGCAATCAGCAGGCATGTGCCACCCGGCCAAACCACACAGCTCATTCTGCTTCTTGTCCTGCTGGTAGGCAGAGGACGGGAAAGGGAGATGAGCTTGCTTTGTGGGGAATGGGGTCGGGTGGAAGGCTCAGCTGAACTTCCTCAATGGAGAAACACAACATCATTGCAAATCTGGCCTCACACATCAGAAAACTTGTTTTCCCTGCCAAATTGCCTATAACTTCATGACACATCATCAAGGACAAATGCCAATATTTATCAAGTACTCACTCAATCCAGTGTGTAGCCACACACAAAAGAGCAACCAGTTGGACAGTTCATGCATTAGATTTGTTGCTGCAACTTTTTCTTCCCTTTTGCTTAAGTATGGCAAGCAATGGAAAAGTCATGTTGAAGTCACTTTGTCTCCTAATGCCACAACTTTCTAGGTCTGCACAATTGATGCAGGGTTTCTTGAAACAAGTAGAAAGCATGTGATGACTCAAATGTGAGCACTCGGGAAACAGCGCTCCCGCAAGACTGCAAGGCTTGGCTCTGGAGTCAGTTTGTGACGTCAGTTAACAAGCAGCTATTTGCTCCAAGTGGGCTCTGTTCGGGCATCTTCCTGAATCTACTGACCAAACTATCAATTTTTAAGGAAAAGTGAAGGAAGAAACAAAATGTCCCTTTTTGCTGCAGCACCACATGGTAAATTTCTTTTGTCCTATCCCAACTGCTTCTAGTGACAGTGCAGTGTTTGTCTGAATTTTTAACAGATGTTTCTAAGTACTCTTGACCACTTCTCTCTCCTGAGGATTTCTGCAGTGGGATAGCTCTAGATAGTAATGCAAACAAAGCTTGTAAGAGGCTCTTGGGGATAAATCTGTAGACACTGCATCTATGGGATGGGTGTGGGTATGGGTCCAAGCCTTATGAAACTTTGTAAATATCCTCCGAAGACTAACAAGCTGGACTGATGCTGCCTGCAGATGTTTTTGAGCTTACCAGCCCCACAGTGAAAAAAGCAAGAGAACTTATAGATAACTGCAACACTCCTGAAGCAGCCAGAGAGCAGGACTTGAACCAAAATTTTAAAAAGCAAGATATACTGGAGCAGAACAGAATAATGCAACGGATGATGTGTGATGGTGTAACTCCATTTCAACTCAAAATACCAAAGATGCTTCAAAGGGGACCGGTCTGGGCTGAGGCAGAATTTCCCAGATGTCAGGTTGCCCTCGGGAACAAGCACACCGGATTCACTTGACAGGTGTGAAGGTACTCACGCAATCAGAACACAAATTGCTTTAAAAAAAAAAAAGAGTCTCTTCTTTTATTTTTAAAGAAAATGAGCATCTTGCGCTAACGCCTGGCAAGGAGGCAGTGACGTCTGCCTGAGTTTGTACACAGCCTGAAACAATCAGCTAAAACATGCTCATGGCTGATAGTTTACATTATCGAAATGTAAGCAGAGCTATTTAATTCCAAAATGAACTCTATTAAAGCTATTGTCAGTGTTTCACAGCAGCTGAAACTGTTTTTTTAAAAGGTCAGTCTACTAGCTAGAGAGTGAAAACAAGCAAGGCGGCTGTGCCAGCCCTTAGGACGTGGCTGCATCCTGCAGTCTGGCTTTGCATTCCCTTAAATGTCGGGCAAGAAGCAGCAGTGAGGTCTCAGCGGAGCCTGATGGCCCTGCCAGCCGCGGGGGGACTGACAGAGGCTCCGCTCCTGCGGGGGGACAGACAACAGGGCAGCTGTGGGCGGTGGGAAGCCGTGGGGTGAGCCCGCATGGGGTCCCCCGCCCACCCCCACCACAGCACGCTGCACCTACGCCTTGCTGGGGGCACAGAAAGGGATTGCTGGAGAGGACACCACTTCTTTTTTCACCCCATTCAGCTTTGTGGCAGCTCTGTCATTCCCAACAATACCAAAGCCCTCCCCCACCCCTAGAAAAAAACCATAAAAACCCCAACCTGAGAGCCACTTCCTCACAAACAGCACAGCATAGCTCCAAACACCCCCACTGTCAGCAAAGACCAAGCATTTGCTGTCATCTTCTGTATTAGCATTTCTGTTAACCCCTTTGTAAGATCATTTGACTCGGTTTCAAAATTCCTCATTCTGAAAAACACTTGTTAAATATTGGCCCTGACTGCTACACAAAGTGATAGCTTGGTAGTCATAACCCACAAGATATATTTAGCCTCACAAACTCATCATCAATGGATTTTGAAAGCATTGTAGCCAACAGACTGGAAACCACATGCAATACAAACACATAATAGAACTTTTAATGTGCAAAGAGACTAAACAAAAAGATCCTTGACCTTCTTGCTTTCCCTTGCATACCATTATCCCCAGTGAGACAGCAAATGGAATGACGTGGAGAGCTACAGCTACCATCAAACAACTTTGGAAGCCAATTTCTACAGTAGTTAAGCAGTTAATGACGTTAATCAGAATGATAACTTATTAAATTCTGTATTTATGCAAATAGCATTTTGGCATATCACATAGAGACCTGAGTAACAGAGCTCGCCAGGAAAAGGTCCCAACATCTCTTTTATTTACCATTTTGGGTTTTTTAATACCATGTAAAAGTGTCTGCGATCGTCGGTATTTCAGACAAACCACACTTCAATAAAAAGCTACAGTCACAAATTAATCTCCATCATCCCAAACAGATTAATGAACAAATTGTTTAATTCTTAACCTTTATGAAGCTTCTATAGACTGTTGCAGCTACATACAATCTCTGCCTTTATCTTTTTAACAAGAAGATGACATTTCTTATAGACCTTCCTAAAACAGGCAACAATTGTTGAAAAAAGAAAACAATAGGTAGCCCTCCGTCTCTCCATGCTACAGTAACTAGGGGATCTATAGCACAAAAATATAAAGCAGCAGAGTAGTTTATGACTCTGACATGAAAGGACATTATCTGTGTGATGAGATGAATCAGGAAAACTGCATTTTAGGGTAGGCAGAACTTAAAACAATCTTAGTTTTGTAAAGCCTGTGCGGAAAACTTACTTTTTTCCAACAGAAATAGCTGGCAACTTCTTGGATCTGGATCACATTTAAATTCAAAAAGAGTGGAAGAAGAAGGGGATTCAAAGAAGAGCTGTGAATTGCACTTTTAATTGCTTTCAAGATGTCAAAAAGAACATCAAAATGTGCTTATGCATGTAGTTTTCCCCTTTCTTGATTCCATTGTTTAATAGAATTAAATTCTGCATAAAATTTTACCCGTTCCTTCAGTTCATTCTCTGTCTTCAGGTAAATGAGGTGGGAACCACTTGCTACAGGATGTTGTGCAAAATTAGTAGTTCACCAATTGAAATTGTACCTCTATTTTGAAAATCAGTAATATTGCTGATATCAACAGCCCTAACTGTTGATTTATTTATGTAAATATCTGTGTATCTGTGTACCTTCTCTTTGTTTCTGCAAAGCCTGCAACACAATGTTAAAATATCTCCAGAAAGAAATAATTGCCCTTTTTTCTCCCCTTTGAGTACAAATTTCTGTTTTTTAAATGAATATGCAGGTTTCCTGTTAATACATGAAGCCTTCATTTCAAAATACCAACTAATTCTAGGGTTAATTAAGACAGAATGCTTTATATCACAAACAGATAATTTCTTACAGCATATATCTTCTCTACCTTAATGTGACTGCTGGCTATTAAGAGAAGGAGGATTTTCTTTTTATTTAATAAAATAATTTAAAGTTTTACAGCAACTCACTTTATAGAGTCAACTTATGCAAGCAACGAAGCCTTTCCAGAGAAAACAGGATTCTCCGCACCTCCCTCTGGCTTTTCTCCCTACTGAATGCCATGGCCTTCACTCAACCAAAGGAAATGAAAGACAGACTGAGACAACAGCATCACGTGAGTGAAGGTCAGATTGATTTTCAGCTGTGTGGTGCTGTTTTATCACCCTCAGGACAAAAGTTAAGCCCTTCATTTTTTTTCATGTCTGCTTTAACAGAGCAACTTATTTTTTTCTCTGAAATTTTGGTTGGGCTCCATACCACCAGAATTACCAAGGATAGCCTAATTTAAAACATTTGTGGAGATCTTCCTTCCACAAAGTAAAATCCAGAGCAGCCCACACACCACAATATTTCTATCCATGAGTTTCCTCTATTCCCTACGTACAAATAGTGGCTCCTTGAAACTACTGAGGTTTGTGCAGTGACATCCGCTGACAGCAAAAGAAGAGTGGGATGCAGCTGCCAGCTGTTCTGCAATGATCCTGGGCACAGGAGAGGAGCAGTTGCTATCTCAAAAGGGGCAAGTTCACAAATTGTTTTTTCTCCCCATCCTCCTTCCCTCCCTCCCTCTCCTCCCTTCTTGGAGCGGCCAAGCTCTCCCGCCTGTCACTTGGTGATCTGGACATGCACAGCCAATTGCTGTGGCAGCCCCTGGAAAAGTGGACAGTTTTGCTAACTCAGATTGCACTTTTGCCAATTCCAGTACCACTCACAAAAAATCACTCTCTCCAACTTGCTGTAAGGACTGGCTCTCCTCATTTCTCTTTTAATTACGACTGATGCTCCCCCAAAGTAATGATGTTATTTTCAATACAATCTTAGCTAAGTCTGGTCTTCAAAAACTGAACTCATTAACAGAAAATGAGGTATTTTGTACATCATAGATATGTATATGTATACCTAATTACTGAGAAAAAGCATCTTCCCTCCCATTTCCAGTTTTCTGGCAAAGGGAAAACTCAGTATTCTCTCATTTACGGTGAGACAAGAAAATCCAACTCACTTTCATTTCCTTTTGTGTTGAATTTTGGGTTGAATTTGTCTTATTTGTGTAAGGAGTGCAACAGCATTGTGACTGTGTCCTAAAGATGACAGTTTATCCTCCATAAAAAGCAAGGACTACTATCTGCTTTATTTATATATACCAGAAGTTCTGGTCAAAATCAAATCCAGTTACACTTGATAACATTGAAACACCTTGGAATATGATTCCTACATGAAACAGCTCATGTAGAACAAACCACGACAAGTGTCTGTAAGAGAGGAAGGAACAGAGAAGGGCTGTAAGGTGAGATCAAGCAGCTATCTAGGTTGGATCTGAATGCAGTCTGAATGCAAATTAAATAATTTGCTAGGTTTTTGAACACAGATTTGACTAACACATGTCTTTAGTTCATCTGAACCTAGCTGAGATTGCCTTCCGAGACAGCACATGGAGCAGCTTGATTTTTCACAGCACCCCAAGGAGATCTGCCTTTGCTGGTCCCCACGGGATGGTTCAAGGAAGGCCCTGCATGTGTACAGAGCTCCAAGGAGGAGCCAGCTCTGGGACAATGGACAAGTGAGCAACTGCAGCTGAGAGTAAAGGAGAAACCAGTAACACAGTAAGGTGTAACATTAATGTATAAACTGTAAAAATGTGAAGTGACTCAGTTACATGCGAGGCCTGGAAAGGGCAAATGCCAGCGCAGCACTGGGGAGAGGACTGCTGAGAGCAAGATGTAAAATGGCGGCAGTCCAGAAAGGAGCAAGGAAAAACCCTCCAAGGAGGAACCACAGGGACACATGCACAGGCAACGGGGAGAGGGGAGGGCAGAGAACAGTCACCCCGAGCACATAGCCAGAAGTCACAAAAGCACAATCCCATATGATGCAGAGACAGACCACAAACTGACTACTACCGTATATGTTAAATAACTGTCCTAGATGCATCTTGAATTTTTGGCTGGTTTTGGATTGTTTGGTTGCTATGGCTGATCAATGCATATTGAAGAATGTACTTCAAACCTGCTTCAATTACTCTTGGAGTCCAATAAATCACCTGCATTCGGTGTTGCTCAAAGAAAATAAACACAAGTGTGTGTATTTATATTTCTATTTCTATAGACTGTGAGGTTTTAAAGGGAATTTATTCTACTTTTGTCTTTCCAAATTTTCTAATGAATAATTAGTAGATGTAGATTTCTAAAATGACCATTTAATATAAATTATATCAAATCTCATTTATTTTAAGAGATATCATTAAGTACAAAGTCTGCATGAGTGAACTGAGTTCACTGTAGAGGAAATGACTGGGAATTATGTTCAAAAATCTATTCAAATGTTTAATGTAACAGATTCCCTAGAGAAGGGAAAAGCAATGGGCTTCTTCAGCCTTTCCTTATGTCCTCCTCAGCAAGTCTAACAGTAATTGAGTAGCAACAAAAAGAGCAGCCAAAAGTTTTTCACCATTATGCTGAGAAAGACTTTCAAGAAAACTTAAGGAAGAGATCGACCCACAAGCCAACAAAATGGTGCTTTCAAGAGGAAGTTCACCCCCATGGTTACACGTGTCACCAGCAACAAAACCCACTTGGATTAAAGACCAATTCCACCAATTTCACGTATGTCATTAAGCAAATTGGTGCAGTTACAGTAATTTTCACCCAAAATTCAGGCTGCTAAGGGGGGGTGGTCTTGAATTATGCCCCCAAACCCTGACCTCTTGTTCCCCTCATGTTGACAGAAGGCTTGTGCAGCTCCATAGGGCACCAGATCTGGGAGCTGCACAGACTAAAAATCAGTCCTTTTAATTATCAGCAGTGGCAGCTCCCAAAGTAACCTTGTACCAGCACAAGGCAGGAGATGGGTGAAGGAGTACCCCTTTCAGTAAGAGTCAAAACTTAAGCCAAATTACAGTAACAACTTCTTAATTCCATGATGACAAAAATAAGAATTCCTTTTGTCAGGAAGAGTTGCTAGTCTAAACGTTTAAAGACTACAAAGTGCTCAAATGCCCTAGGAAGTATTTAACGTGAACAGACCAAGTGCCTTGAAAACACCAAATCAATTTTTTCATTAGTTAAGACAATGAAAGCTTCTTGTAATAAGCAAGATGTTTGAATGACATTACCTGTAGTTAACACATGCAATTTAACTTAAATTTCTACTGAGTATATTTTCAACAATTTTCAATTGAATATGAAATTATGAAATCTCTTTTTAAAATTCACCCTGCTATTAAAAGTACCTATTAAAATTATTTAAATGAAACAGCATTCAGAACGTACATACTTGTTGCCAAAGCTTTGCAGAAAGTCAGAAGCTGCTTAGACCTCTGGTGGAGGTCCTCTGATGTGCAAACCCGGCTTGGAGAGCAACAGCCTCTCCAGCAGGTGCAGGGAAAATATTTCCCTTATTCAATTTATTTGACTGGTTCAGTCCAGTACGCAGTTTTGTTCAGAACAGAGAAACTGTCTGGCAGACGGTCGCTACTTTGCTTCTTGCCAGCCCTTGGTACAGAAAGGCGTGAGACGCCCACGGAGAACACGGCACCCAGCTGGGGTTGTCCAGGGGAGGACACATACCTTGGTGGATCCATCCTGCTCACAGGGGACCGCTGTGCCGCAGGGGCTGCCGGCCAGCACGGGGGACACCACGCAGCCCTCCCTCAGGTGGCACTCGAGGCAGGCTGAGCCCTGCGCTCCCAGACCCAGAGGCCATGCGGAGATGCTCCAGCGAGCGCTCCCAAAGCCAGCCAGCTGAAGAGGACCAACCCATGCTGGCACGTTTCCCTAAAGCCAGCCGGCACCAGGGGGTGGAGGCTGCTTTCTGGCTTCCCCAAGCCTGGAGCACAGTTAATAACATGCCAGCTGTATCTGCAGACAAGCCAAGTTTAATGAGGCTACAACAAAAGCATTCAAATATGCACTACAGAACTTCTGTGGGGATTTTTTTTCTAGAGCTTGTTTAAAAAAAAAAAAAATAGGAATTCTTGACAATGTTTGTACACATACTTCCTTCATTTTTAATTGATTTTTTAAAAACATCATTTATATTCTACAAAGTCAAAGAAATGAACATTAGAAAGACTTGTTTAATCCCACTACTTCCAACAGCAAAATTATGTTGTGTGATGAGTGCTTGAAATGCACTGCTGGTTGCTTTTTTCTTAATAAACATTGAAGTCTTAATCGTTTTTCCCCTACATGGCCAGACACCATCTTTCTGTCTGCCAGGTCTTCACACCAGGACAAGTACTGTCCCTCGCCTTCTGCTCGGGAGCCAGGACAGACACACAAACGTGACCATGTCTCTGGCACGAGTGATGGAGGAGATAGCTGACCCCACACTCTCCCATCAGCCACGCTTCACCATGCGCCTGTCTCTTACTCTGGGTCAAGGTACAGGAGGTACCTGTAAAAGGACTGCAAAGAGGGATTTGGAGACAGTGGAGGGAGCAGCAAAAGAAGTCTGCTCAGGCATGAGTGGGTGGAGAAGGTAGAAAAGGAGCAATCACTCACTTTCTCCTCCACCAGAAGAACCAGAGAGTATCGAATGAAAGCGGGTGACAAAAACAAAGTGAACAAAAGGAGGTACTTTTCCCCAGTGCATAACTGAGCTCTGGGTCCCCATCACAGAAAATGCTAAATGCACTTCAAAATGGAAATTCATGGAAAAAGACTGTCTGAATAATTTAAATAAAAAGCACCACAAAGTGCCCAGATAAGTTTGCTGACATCTAGAAAAACGTTCTGGAGAAATGGCACTATGGGACCATCAGGCTGGCTCAGTACAGCCATCCTTATATGAAGACTACTTACCCAATGGTCTGCGAAGGATAGGGGAAGAAATCAGGGAAAAAAGCACACTCAGAGTGCACCTCTTCTTCACTGCTCACAGCTGCAGTTTGAAGATCTCAACAGCTCTGAATCCGCAAAGGCAGTTGGTATGGCCAACAGTTTCGTCCCTCAACAGCCCACAGGAAGGCAAGGCGTGCCCTTCAGCACCATTGTAACCACGAATAATCTATGCTCTTCTCCATCTGAGACAGGACAACCCCAGTATATCCTCCACCGGACTCTCTTAAGGCTTTATTAAAGGCCACTTTGTAACAAGCATGCACCTGTTGAAGTCCTGGGTACCCTCACTGCAATTCTGAACTGTTTCATATACAGCAGTTTCATATACTGGGTTTTGTCTAAAACCCCCTGAATGCTGGGACCTGCTTATGGCAACAAGGATCCTTTCTCCTGTAGGCACAGCTGCCCTTGCAGCACTTGGCAGGCTCTAACCTGGGAAAGAGCCTTTCCATTGCAACGCCACCCTCTTCTTTAAAAAAAAAAAAAAAAAGAAAAGGAAAAAAAATTATTATTTACTTAGATTTCTATAATGCAAATAAACAAACCTGCCCCATGTAGACCCCCGCAATGCTTCCTCAGCTGTAACATGGTGATGGATTACCCTTTGCAAACAGAAATCTGAAGCAGGAGAAGGGGAGGTGGAGCTCCAGCACCCCTGGTGCCACAGAAGGGCTTGAGGTCTGGGGTGCTGCAGGGGGATCTGGATGGGTTCCAGCTCCCAAACACAGGCCCTGCTTCACGCAGGGGGTCTCTCCCACTGCCCAGTACGCAGCACTGGCTCTTGCTTCACAGCATTTGGGGTGGTTCAGTTTCTGTGCATCTCTTCATTTCTGATGCATCAATGTATCAGGAGGTGAGGCTGGCTTTGCAGACAGCCAGGGGCCAGCCAACCTGTATAAGACTACTGCGGGACAACAAGTTTCCTTTAAGAGGCCTCATTTAAGACATGTACCCACTCTCTCTTTTATCCATTTCCGTGCATACCTGTGCTTACTTTGCAGACTACTTTTTGAACTAGATAAAAGCAGATAAAAGAACTCAATTAAAGTAGCAAGAATGAAACAGTCCCTTGCCAATACAAGCAGGCTAACTTGTCATCCTCAGCTCCTCACTGGGCCATATGTTTAAAAATGACAGGAAAACGTTCTTCCTGTGTGAAAAACATATGCTGCTTAAGGAAAGACATCATCATTGCTACGAAATGTCTATGCAGCCTCAGAATACATAGCTGGGCCGTCCACGCTGACTGCTGGCTACGAGGAGGCTGAGAAAGGGGTGGAGAGAGCTCATTACCTCCCTCCTGCCAGGGGTTTTGGTGACATGCAACCAAGCCGCCCGCAGCCGCGCTGGCAGCGCTCCTATCTGCACGCGCAGTGCCTGGTGCTGCCTCCCCTGCCACCGTCCCCGGGGGCACCCGGCACAAAGGTGGCCGTGGCGATTGGCAGGGGATGGTGCCTGGCGCACTGGCACACTCTTATCAGCGAGCACACTGCCCAGCCCCACGCGCTGGCTCCCGCGTGGCTGTGGATCTGCCGTGGGCTCGCCGTCGGCCCCGCTTGGGGAGACCCTCTGCCAGGCCACAAAGCGCATCCCGAGCTGGGTGTTTATGGCGAGCAAGCATTGTTTGAAATTCACGTGTCCCCCCACCGCAAATCCTTACGGGCACTGGCATTCCTGCAAAATCCAAGAGAGCCCAACAAACAAGTGCTGAGGCTCAGCCCCACTGATGCCTCCCCGTGCCCAGGGGCTGAGGGTGAGGCTGCGCGCCCTGGCCAGAGCGGAGCAGCCTGGGGTCTCACCTACCTTCGCCTGCCGGATGACCCTCCGATCTGCCAGATAAGCAGTGCTGTTAGGAAGCATAAGACTTTGCACAACTTTGTCAAACATATGCAATACATGAAAGGCTACACTAAAGCACCTTTGCCAGCAGCCCCCGCTCAGGGGGCAGAGCCAGCGCTGGTGCCTCAGCAGACACTGCACAGGATGGGCTGCAAAACCTCTGCGTGGGGAAGGGTAACACACAAACACCCTGACACTAAATCTGCAACTGTGCTTCTGTTTGACTCCAGATCCAAATTCAGATGTAGGGATGTGCTTTGTGTTCTACACCATAAATATATATTTCACTGAGCGCCTGCACAGAAAGCCAGCCAGCACAGCTCCTTATCAGCACACTGATTTTCTGGCACGTGCAAGCAGAAGTCCTGGAAAAAGGCTGGTTGGGAACCTCCAGGTAAACTCAAGCATCACCTGTGTGGTGACAGCAGTCAGACCACCCAGACCACCCAGCCAAGTGAACCCCTACAATAATCTGGAGTTTCAGAGCTCTCAGCACTGATGGGCACAAATACTGAGTGCAGGGAGACATGTGCAGCACATGGGCACTGCAGCCAAGTGCCCAGGATCCCTCACAAGAGCCCTTGGGATCCCTGTGCTGCCCCTTCACCTGGAGAGGGGACGTCTGGGACAAACTAAGGACAGGAGCCTGCGGTTGGAGCCCTCCGAGTGATTGACAATAAAAACACGGCCCCGGTGCCCATTTTGAGATCTAGACAGCAAGAACTGAGAACTCCAGGGGAAATCCATGTTTTTACAGTTTGTGATATTACTGAGCTTTTCTGGTGCCAATTTTAAAACATTGCTATGACCTCTGGAAAGCAGGGAAACTGCATTTCAGCACGACAACATAGAAAAGAACAAAAAAAGGAAACTTGTTATTTTTTTAAGCTTGAAACACTAGTCAGGTTAAGAGAAAGGAGCAGAATTCTGGCAAGGACAAGAACACTCAGACTGAGCCACAACACAGTAATTAGGGCCAGTAGGTCATTAGAGACACAGCTGTATAAACTAGGTGTATAATTAAGTTTCCACACTGCTTTTTCACAACTATATTTCAGTTTCTTTTGTGGAGGACAATCAGTAATTGATTAATTTAAAGATGCAACAACAGCAGCAGCAAAAAGAGAGGAAATCTCTGACTTGCCAATCAGGTGAAACCAAAGATTACAATTTTGGGGAAGGGCTAATTTTGGAAATGTGTGTAAGATGTCTCTCTTTGTCAGTGGGAAGTACAAAGTGCCACCTGACAAAAACATTCATGAGACATTATCACTTGTTGACAAGCTACCGTATATGATTTTCTGGATAAGCATCCTGCATATACGGTTGCATGGCAATTATAATTCTTGTAGCAGGTGAAATATAAGAAAATTCAAAATTATACACTAGCATGAAACAGTTACAATACCTCGTTTCAAACGTAAGCCTAGTGTACAAGTTACAGGGCATTTAAAAGGAGCAACTGCAAGACTTTAATTATAAACTAGTTCCTACCGTACAGTAGTTTAGAAAAATCAGCTGCTTCCAAGCTGGCAATATCCATATATAGCTCTGCTGCTGTTTGAAACAGACAACCTGTAAAGTTACCAACAACAGAAGAGGACCTCATGAAATGCTCAGAGACCCCACCAAAACCTACTTCTGTCCGCTTCATTTGCTTTAAAACACTCTACATTCACTTGAGAAACTGAAGGAACAAGCTTACATGAGGCTATTCTGATCTGTAGGAAGAAAGGGGCAGAGGAAGCAAAAATAACACAATAAAATACTGGAGCTAAACCCAGACTAATGCAGGTGGATTAAAACACAGAAGCAAAATGACAAATCTCGTAGCTTTTTAGCCACTTTTTATCAGACAACAAACCACCTGGCATCAGCTACCAGACAATGATATATGGCAGAATAGTTGCTTGATGTATGCAGCCTCTGGTGCTGGTTTAGAACACAGTAAGTTGTAAATCCACATGTAATTCTTAGGCTTGTCACTAATGCTGTAAGATACCATCATGCTACAACACCTATACTGTAACAGCAGCATGCAAAAACATGTATAAAAAAGACTGCACATGATGCCAATGCAATTACTTGGTCCTCTCTAGTTAAGGGGATATGGGATACCAGTGAGTTTTAAATTAATTTTAAAAGCTTAACACATCCAGTGTATACACTAGGTGTTTTTATTTATTCTCAGTATATTTTTTCAAGATCCTCTCTAGCTGTTTAAGGTACTATTTCCAGGACTGCTGCAGGAGAGCTCGTTTGTGGGGGCAAGCTGGGAGACAAGGGACGACATGAACCAGTAAGGAAATGTGATGTTCTTTCAGTACAAGCTGCCCCCATTTAGACCCTTTTCAGATCCCTGTAGACACTGGAAACCTACAACCTACAATCACAGACATCAGTCATAAGCGAAAGGTATAAAAGGCACCTAATTCTGTCAGAAGGAGAACATCTCTACTACACTGACATGAAAAGGAATGCCACACACTTATGCTACCAGAGATGTCTAGATTTCACCAGTGTTTTGTCCTCAAAGAAACAAGTCTGAAATACATGAAAAAGCAAGGGGGGAAATGGCTGTTTGTTACCTCCTTACATGTCAAAGCAGCTGCGTTCAAACTGTATTATAACTTCAGCGCACTGTAATGAATTTCTAAGGGATTCCAGTGAAATAGATGGTTTATCCTATTCTTTGGAGTGATCTCTTGTAATCCTGCAACACTCCTGAGCTACAATACCTTCCTAACTTCAGTATCCCAAAGGAAGTCATTAGTTATGTTGTATTATCAGCCTGGTGATATTATTGCTACAAGTATTACCTGTATTGATCTGGACCCATGTAGACACGACTGAAAGCCCTGCTTCAGATTAAGACATGACAATCTAGTTTGCCAAGAGGTCAGGCACTGCTTTACAACCTCAGGTGTGTCAGGCAGGCATAATAGGCAAAAGGAATGCAGGGTAACTAAGGACACAGGGAAAGAGCTCATTTTGTGGGGTAAAATCTTTAAATATACCACACTTCCTAATGCAATCTTGGATTTTCACCCAGGTGATGCAAGTCTTTTCAGATGAACTGAACAAAGACATGCAGTTCACATGCTTTCCATGAAAATTCTCATGGCTATCAGACAAACTGGTTGTTATTTCCTCAAGGTAAGGTATGTGAATGTCAAGCAGTATTCCAGATTGCCTTCATGGAAACATTCTCATTCCAAAACATACGAGTGCAACCTTCCTATTTACTTTCAATCACTTCAGGACATAGATTAAACTAAGTAGAAAACAGACACTCTTGTTCTGGAACAAGGATATGCTCACATGGAGATAATTAGTACTTATTTCATGTATATGCAGATAGTGCCAGACACGGTGCCTTTTTGTGACAAAATGTCTTTGTAAATCATCAGCACATGTGAAGACAGTAAAAGAAGATAAAATTATGCTACCTGCAATCAAAAATAGCAATGAGAATACTAACAAATTATTTTGATAAATCCCCCAAAATATAATTTGTTTTTCTTAATCTCATCAACAGAATACTACATTGAGGATAAATAAAAACTGAAGTGTGAAAACACTGACTGTATTGATATGAATAGAATCCCTAGGTTGCTACATTTTAATTCAGATTTGCCTCAGGAAAAAAATTGCTCCTTTTCATAGTGCTGCTGGTCACCTGTCATAACCTTATGTTCCTCCTCTGGAGACCTCCCCAGCAGCGCCAGCTCCCCTCTGCCCTGCTCCACTCCCCCAGTGGTGCCATTACAGCTGCTTGGGGGGTCACACAGTCAGCCAGGTCCAACACCTGGGCTGAAAAGATCCTTCTTTTGGTAGGGCTCCCCCCAGCACATTGAGCAGCTGTACCAGCACAACTGCAGAGACAGAGCAGTGGCTCCCAGGGACAGCTGCTGAGGACGTGCCCTGTGTCTGCACAGCCACACACTTGCCCTGCTGAGATCCTGCCTGTCCTGCTTCCCACGAGGGATGGCTTCAGGAACACCTTGTCCCTGCGGCTGCTCCTTTGGAAAGGACCAATGTCCACATAGGCTGTGCACCTCACCTTCCAGTGTGGAAAACAAGGGTTTTTCTGAACAGAAAATGGCATTTTCTTGTTTCCTACCCTGCAGCAGAGTGCCATTTGCAGAAGTCTCAGGCCAGTGCCGTGGCTGTCAGCTGGCTGAGAAATCACCCTGCAAGAAGTAGCCTTTCAATTTTACGCACTTTCAAGTTTGCAGCCTGTGTGGGGTTTAAATGAGAGTGCAAAGCAAGGAGCCCTGGGGGCGGGCTTAAGACTGCAATCCCTACCCAACTGCAGGCTGGGGAAAAAGCCCCAACAGCCCTCTGTCCTTCCTCCCAGAAAGCAGATGGGAGTGAGAGCAGGGGGTCCTCTCCTCTGCAAACCAGAATGAGACAACAGAGGATGCTCTTGGGGTGGGAGTCAGGCCAAGAAGAAGCCCCCACCTGACTCACCCTCCCTTCCTTGCTGCACTCCATTTAAAGTGTTTTTTCTTGGCTGAGCATCATTTTACTTATGCCCAAAAAGGATACAGAAAACATGGACTAATTACAAAACAAATTTAGTGGCCAGGAGGAATATGCACTCAGGGGAAAGAGGACGGGATACTGCTGCACCAGAGGAGAAACTAACCCTCCTGCCTTCTGCCAGCCTCGACCTACCTGCCTGCCATAACAGCAACTGCCTAAAAATATCTTAGACGAGTGTGGAGGATAAAGTGATGGCAGAGTATTCAACTCGGGGAAGGTGAAGGATGAGAGTCTCTGATTTAAATACATATGAACATATTCTGTGCTCCCCCTCCTAAGATTTTATTTAATCTTTGGTAAAATCTGCAAAGCTTTTTACTACCCCCGTAAATCGGCTTAGTGTGCTCTGCAGAATACCCGCTGCTACCGCCGGCCATGCGACGGCAGCCGTGGAAAAGCAAGATATGTTGCAATTGTTCACACCGGTGCTCTGAGCTTATTCTTACTTTACAGAAAGTAAAATCAAGATCAGCGTAGGCTGATGCCATCCTCACTTCCATAAAATTCAAAAGGCAATGTAATAATAACCTAGGGAGAACGGTGTATTTTTAGGGTGGGATTACAAAACTCGCACTATGAATTTTAATCTCAGAAATTGTCATGTTCTTTTATGGGGTTCAGAGGCCTTTCTTCCTGGGAGTTTTGCACACTTCAGTCATTTAACTTTTTTAATCTTCCTACATTTGGAGAGAGAGGGAAAAATAACTGCCTGAAACTTTTAGCATTAAAAAAACCTCACAACATTTTTGTCTAACGTAATTACTGACAGATTCCAATTGGAAAGCTGTTGCTTGTATTTTAATTTTATTAAAGGAGTGAACAAAGGCTACCCAAGGCACCACAATAAAATTACATTAACTGTAAAATTACATTATTAATTCTTTAATCTCACTTGAGGCCTCAAGCTGTTGCTATGTCCAATTACCCAGCTAACCACCTGTCAGAACTGTAAAGCTAGTTTAACATTACCTCCAGGACAGTTGTGTGCCCTGTGTTCAGTCAGGTCTGCCAGTGAATCGAAGTCCTGCTGACAGTTATCGCAGGTGTAAATTGACTCATCCTCCATGTCTTCATCTTCCTCATTTCTCTCTTCCTGGCTCGTCACACTGTTCCTCTCTTCCAGGGCCCGGCTGTCCTTCGCTTCACTCTCCAGCTCTCCTCCCAGGCCACCTGCCAACAGCAAGAACATCCTCTAAGTTTGAGAGGTCTGAAAAATAAGAGCTTTAAGAAGGATGTTGCACTTATTAAGATACATTTAATTACAGCCGCTCTCACACTATTCTCGACACCTTTCATTATATTAATGTGGTTTTTATACCATGTGGTGCAACAATTCTCAACTGTATTCTCTGCTGCTTAGTGCGAATCCTGCAAACACTCTCTTCTAATCTTCTCTGGTGGGTGTGTAGCGGGAGCCTCTAACTCTCTGTCATATAAAGTTGTTAGTGTTTTATCACTTAACCAGATTCTCAAAGCTTTAAAAATTGGCAAGATTAATTACAGCCCGCAAAGAAAAGGCATGTGCTGAATTTTAATTCTCAATGCTCTCCTCTTCCCACTGCCTCCAAGCCCCAATATTAGTAACAACAAGAAAAAAAATGCTCTAGCTGAAGATCCCAAAGCACACATGTACCCCAGGACGTGAGAGGTCCCGCTGAACTAACGGAAGGCACTTGGTTGGGCAGATGAGCCTCACATTGTGCTGACCTAGCTGAGAGCAGACACATTGCATCTGACCTTCAGGTCTCTCAGATATTTTTTTATCTTGGTCTGTGACCGGAACATGGGCTAGCACATACATCTTTGCCACCCCCTGCCAAGTTTTTATGTGCATTGGTGCACATGGGAGACTGAGCTCTCTGGCAGCTCCAGAAACACCCCAGTGTGGGGGCCGAGCACCCCGGGGCTGTGCAGGAGGCAGCTCCACACACGGGGCAGCCGGCTCTTCGCTGGCCATGGAGTGGGTGGCAGGGACAGCTGGTCACAGGCAGTTCCCCCCCAGCATGACCTCAGTGGCCTGCCATGAGGGATGGGCTTGCAGCCACATCCTCCTGCCTCCAGGACACCCCCTTGGCCACAGTGGACACTCAGACGTGCCTGAAGCCAGTCATGCCCAATGGCTCCATGCAGAACTGCGGACAACCCTTGCTTGGGCTCTCTGGAGAGGTAGCAGAGCTGAAAAGGCCCTTCTAAGTCCCTGCTGCCCTCTCAGCAGGGCAAGTATCCATTAGACACACCAGCCACGCTGATCAGGCTTTGGTGACCAGCTGAAATGGAGATGCCTCTGGCTCTTCTGCACACGTGTGCCCCCAACACACATACAGCCACAGGTGTGACACCTGCACTATGTTACCTGCCTCCACAAGAACTCATGCTCTTAATACGTCCCTGTTGGTACAACAGAAATATTTGGGAAGTCATCCAGCAAAGTGAGACAGAACCACAGGCTTTTCCAGCAGAAGAGATTCTCACACACTGGCTGACCCCAAAAGCCCAGGAGCTGCTCTCAGCCAGGCAGGAGGGACGTGTCACCTTGTTGGTTTGGGATGCGTTTGGTTTTAAGCCATTAACAAAACACCAGCAAACAGAGAGATGAATTGTTTCTAAAATTAGATCAGCGCCAAAAAGATTAAGGACAACCAACACTGAGAACATGAAACAAAGCTGAAAATAAAATTTATTAAAGACAAAAACTGGTTACCACAAGCACTGCAATTCAGACACACACATTAGTAGAGCTCTGCTACCACTATCCAGCCAGAACACATTTCATACCATCTTCTGCTCTGCGAATGGTAACATAAATCAACCATTGTAAAACACTCTGCAGTTTTCCATGGAGCACTTGTAACATGACGTACCCTTCAAACTGCAATGGAAATATTAAAAATCAGTGCCTGCTCGTGGTGTGTCACGGCATCCCTCTTAGCAGTTAACTGATCTGCACATTTTCAGATTCTTTGACTGTTAAATTATACATACCTTTCTACTACGAAATTTCCATTAAGAGCTACATATAATGTTCATCTTAACAAATCAGATATGCCACTTACACAGCGGTAATGAATTTAAGGATTTGGTTATAAAAAGTATCACTCACTAAGCACTCCATATTGTAAGTCATCATCTATACTATGTTTATTCAATAAAATGCCACTAGCTGAACCTCATGCTTTATAGACTCTTCCTTAAATAAAAATGTATTGCAATGAAAAAAATGATGATTCTGGTTCTCTTTATACTACTAACTTCACCAATAATAAGTCACATTTAAAGCTATGATAGCTTTGCTTTATTTCACACATCATTTAATGTCCATATTCAAATTATCACTTACATTTTGTCATATTTACTTGGCACACCATCCAGTCTCTCATTCCAGACTGCAATCACAAACATTTTAGCTCATTCAATCTTTTTAAAGCCAGTATGTCCTGCAGACTTGATGGTTAATAAATCAGATTATCAACTCTCCAATTTTGTAAGACAGAAACCTATAAAAGTAGTCTGAGTATATAAATATAACCTAAAGAACTGACACCTGCTTCCACGGCGCCTGCTGATGAAGACCTCGGGGAAGCACTTCTGAACTGTCTTTGCCACAGCCTGAAAAAGAAAGCTTTGAGGCAACTTTGGGGAGCTTTAAGGGACCTTCACTAATATTTTCAGCAGAAATTCTGTCTTTCGAGAGTTAACCTAAAGACCAGCTGATCTGGTGAGTATGCTGTGACAAATTCATCCTTGGTTTTACTCCAATACTTTGTGACTACACCAGGGATAAAACTGCTCGACTGAGTCCAACAATAACAAATAATTTAGCACACTGCTTTAGGAAAAATAAATTGTACAATGTGAGATAAGAAAATAGATTCCCGACTGCAAAGCAAAATTCCAGAAACATTTTTTAATTCCCTGTTGAATGGGAAATATGATCCTCTAGGCAGCTTCTCAAAAGTGCTGTTGCCTGACAGAGTTTTATGTCAAATAACACAAGAGTGAAGCTTGCAGAAATTATTTAGCAAATGCAACATAGTTTTACAATGAGATTTTTTTTTTGTTTTCGGTGAGTTGAAGAAATTGTACATGTCTGCCACACCTTGCTATTACTGTCCTTCAAACAGCATGGTCTTCAGATTCTGCTGATGAGCTGCACACTTGGTGCTTGTCTTCTGAATGCCAAACACTGATGAGAAAAATCCGTGGTGTTTCCTAGTTTTTTGACCTTTGTCTCCACTATTTTGACCACAAGCTGCCAGTGGGGTATGCAGGGTGCGGACGGCCCTGGGGAGACACTAGCTCCTTGCCCAGGGGAGCAGAACAGCCAGCAAGCACCAGGGCACTGATGGGACTGGGTGGTCCATCCAGCGAGGAAAAGCTTCAAACACAGCCCAGCTGCTCCCATGATGAGCTCAGTTTCCCTGATGAGGACAGCAGGCCATGAGCATTCCTCAGGAACTCGTTTCTGAGGAGCTTTGCTGTAGGAGTTCACAAATTTAACCTGCGATTTTCCTGCTGGCAGGAACTGCAGGAGCACTCCACCACAGTGCAGCCAGGCAGGATGGGCACGTGGGCACGAGCACGAGCACACTCCTGGGGTCACCGCAGGAGGCCAAGGCGCTGCTGGCACCAGGAACAGGGGTGGTTTTGGAGCTGGCCTGGCTCTGAGGGGGAATGTCTGTGCACTACCCTGCCAAAGGGGTTCCTTGGTTGCCAGAGCCAGTAGCACCTTCTGCAGTCTCCAAACACCAGTAGCAAGAAGCACAGATTCACGTATTTACTGACACAGCTAATTTTTTAGATTGGATTTTTAAGCCTTGGATTTTAGTGAACTCAATAGTAAGTAGTTTTTATGTAGATTGCCAGATAATCACAGTTACCAACTGTGAGGAATTTGTGTATGGAACACCACTGTGGAGGCAGTACAGCACCATGGGCACACGGCTCCCACCCACCACTGGCACAGTGTGCAGAGAGCAAGGGTACAGCAAACACCAGCAGAAGGGAGCTGCTTGCAACAAGTTTCAGGCTAAATGATCACTAATCAATTCTAAGAAGTGCATAAAATAGGACCTCGCATTTCACAAAAGTGTTATTATTAGTTTTTAAATGAACCTGCTATATCTAATGATAGCTCTAACAATTTTCTTTTATGAGTAAAGGAGGATACAATTTGAAAGATCAGCCTTGAAAGTACACCTCACTACCCAAAATGTCAGGAAGCGGGGTTGGGGGGCTTTTTTGATTTTTTTTTCTTTTCTTTTTTTCCCCCCTGCAGCACAGTGGAAGGCCTGCAGGGCTTTGCACAAGAAGAATATTTTACCCTATGACCTAAACAATCTGGCCAAGAGTCAAGAATATGTTATTCTAATTGCCACTAAAGTTAATGTTGTTAATGACTCTTGGTTTTTCTGTACAAGCCATCTTATGCTCCAGAAAGTTACTATTTTGAAGGAGACATAGCAAGAACTGGGAGTGTTCCTGCCTGACCTGGTGGTCCAAGGAATGTGGCAAACTTGGCAAAGCTGGAAAAGTGAATTCCCAAAGGCCCAGTTTGAAAGTTGCAGTCAGTAGAAATGCCTTCTGAGCTGTGTTCAAAACAGCTCTGTTACAGGAACAACGTGCTCCTAAAGCCAAATATTTGAAAACAGATTACATGTACCATGTTCAGCTCGGGCTGAACTCACTGAAATCAAGAGCAAATTTCCACTTGCTTCAGTCAGCTTGGGATATACGGCCCCACCACCAGGCTGGGACTGTGCTTGGAGCTCAGCATGGCAGAGCCTCAGCCCAGGACCACAGTGACAGCCCAGCCAAAGCAAACTGCTTTGGGGGCTTCAGATAGTGATGCAGGACTGAAACAAAAGGTCAGAGCCACACTGGAAGTGATGCTGATGCCTACCTACAATTTCCACTGAGACACTTAGAAATGGGTAGCACCATGCAACACATTGGCCAGAGAAATTAACAAAGAAACCAACCTCTTAGCTTACTTTTTCAGCTGTGGAATCAAATATGGGCACTTTAAACTTTTTATTTTATCAGCACAGTACAAGGCAGGCAAGCTATTCTGTCTTTGTGCCAGTAAATTTTCTTTAAGTTTTTTTTTAAGCCTGAGGACTTTTAAAGGATGGAATTTGTTTGAAATCTAGGATTGTTCTATTTAATTCAGGATCATGTCTGGCTTTAAATACTTCTGGTTATAGGGTTTCCATCAAGAGTTGCTTCTTTTCAGCAGGCATCCACTGACACAGTGCTTGGGCAGCACTTTCTATTCCAGCAACGTTGCCATGCAGAGCTATGGCTGCAAAGTTAAACTGTGCAGAGCACCACATGAGCATGTGCACACACATGCACAGGTGCTGCACAGGTCTGGAAGACAAAAGATAAAACGAAGAGTGGGAAAGTGGCACTGCTTTATTCCTTGCCTTGGTCCAAACAAAAACAACGGAAGGTCTCACAGAGGGCTACGGGTAATTCCTAGGAATTTTCCCTAGATGCAGGACAAGTGATAAGAGTAAATGGCACTGAAGAAAAGCAAGGTGATTGATGGAGGAATGAGGGGTGCTGGCACACAGCTGCTACCCCCCTGGGGCCCGGCAGAGCCCCGAGGTGCCCGCCCAGGGTGCGCCTGCCCAGGGGTGCAGCCTTCCTGCCCTGGGGCTGCTGCTCAGCTCCCCGGCAAGACAAAAGGAAAGGAAATTTCATCTATAATTAGGAAGTGAGAACAAAAGAGACAAATGACTTAAAGGAAAAGCCTAATCTAAACGTTCATTAGTAAATGTTTCGCTCAGTGTCAAATGCCAAAACAGTGTGGGGGAGGTCTCTACTTTTATGTGGTTTGTTACATTTTAGTGTTGTTCTTTAGCACTGTCACACAGAAAGAGTCCAAAGTTCTCTATACCTGTGGTCAAAGAAGAATGAACATATGCAAAAAAAGCCACTAGTGTTTTAGTAATTAAAACACAAAAAAACTTCAGCTGAAATCTTCCCGTAGGATGAGAAGTCTTGACTTTGCTGGGTATCCCCATTCTGTGGCTCTTTAACTTTCAAAAAATGTCTCTTTTAAACACTTGCATTTTGAACACAGGTGCAACCTCTCAATGGGCCAGGGCCCTCCTGTGAGCTGCTGTAACCTGTGTGCCTGTACCCATACAAAGATGCCAAAAACCTGCTCCAGCCGAGCACACCAGGTCAGAGAGCATGGATTGCATCCCAGCTGTAGGATCACGACCAGGTATCAAAGGCAGCTCATTCCACACACTGAATCATCACTACGTGCATCAAAAGCAAGCAGGTTTGGTGCTCTTTCATGCAGTGCAGCACAGCACTTTCTCAGAGTGTCAAACCACATGGGGTAAAGAAAAAAGGTGCCTAGCTGAAAAACAAAGAGCCAAAAAGGCTAATGCATGAAACACCACTACGTGAGAGGGCAGAGTGAGTGAAACACAGGCAACACAATCCTCCTGACACTCAGTCGCCATGCAATGCTTCTCTCAGGCTGAAGAGATCTATGCATCAGATCTTGCCTTCCCCCAACAAGAGGAAAAAACCAATCATAATACCAAAAAAATTATTTGATCCAGCATGTAGTTAATGGTGTTGGCCTCCTAAGACTTACAACTTAATAAAATTGATCTCACTGCAGTACTGTAATGAAGAACAGTAGGATAAGGCTACCCCTGAACCATGAAAATTGCATATTGTTACCTCCTCGTGCCCTCCTAGGGCTATGGCCACTGCAGCCTCTGCAAGCTGTCATTTGTCTGGCTCTGACAGCAGACTCCACCGACAAGAGGCAATGGTGGCTACAAGAGCTTCTTTTGGAAAAGCAAGGCAAGAGGAAGAGTGCTCAGTGCTAGGTATCTCTCTGGATAATAACCCACAGGATAAATCACAGCCTATACCCATAATACTATTTTGTGTTAAGTGCATTAACAACACAATACACAGAAGTCAGAGGCTTTAGGAAGCACAAATGATAACATTGCACAACAGAGCCTTATTACACACCAGTATGTATTAAATCGTATTGATTTCTAATTAAGTGGGCAGTTCTCAACATTCTTCTTTAACTTAGGAAAGAAGAACTATTTTAGTAGCGTACTGCACCTCCTTCTACATCTGCTGGCACACATGCTTGAAGAGAAAGGGGTTCTAAGCACCCTCAGTAGTAACTGGTGCCTCCACCGCCGCTGCTGCTGCTGCCGGCACCAGTCACAGAATTGTTTGTGACAGCCCTGCATGCCCCACAGCTGCCTCCCCTCAGCAGCCTTGGGTTAGCTCACTACACCAACATTTCACAGGGAAAACGTTCATCTTCCTTCACTGACAGGATTCCCAAATTAGCAGCAGCTTACAAACACCTCAAGAGTCTGCCTGGAGTTTAAAGGCATGGAAGCTGGCAGGAACGCAGGGCAGAGGACTGGCAGCTCGCTGCACCTTCCTTTGCTGTAGCACAGTCACAGACATCACACACAGAATGGGTAACACATGTAACTTCTTGCCTTGCAGTGCCTTGCTTTCAGTTGAGCCCACCTAGATCTATACATAGTTGTCTCTATATGGCATAGAGATATAACATATATATATTTATAGATACGTATGGTATAATTGCCCTGTTTTCTCCACTGAAAGCAAGGCTTCACCCTCTTTGCCTCCACAGAAGTCCAGCCTCGCCCCTGGGGTGTGTGTAGTAACTACCAGAACGATGTCTATTTATATAGACAGTCTGGTCCCAAGCTCTCTAAACCTGTGTAACTATTTACTATCCAGTATCTGACCTAAAAACCATCAGCTTTGCTCAATCAACCATATCACAAACTCACCCTACAACCCTGGTTTTCTTGGATCAAGACTTCCACAGTATCCTTTAGTTGACATACTACAGAAGCCTTTTATTAAATGCTGTTAATTTTTTTATTGATCAAACTGTGAGCCATTTCATTTTCCATTATAGCGGAAATCTCCTATAGGAGCATTCAGATTAAGTTTCTTTATTCTGTCTCTAGTAACATGTCACTTTTAATCAGTTTTCAGTTTCATTATTGCTTAAAAATTAGAAAGCAGTTTCTCTGTTCTTTATTGCTTTTTTTAAGTTTAGTTACTGAAGGGTTATTAAACTTGGAAAATATACAGACAGGCGTAATGTGCTAAATAAATTCCTCACTGTCTCTAACCAACTTTAACATTAGCTTTCTTTTATAATTTTTAGGTTTATTTTCACTGAAAGACTGCTTGTAATTATTACTCATGTTCTCCCCAAACACTTATGTTACTAAAGTGTGAAATGTCTTCTAACACAAAGACAGTTCTCTGGAAAGTAATTACAAAAATGCATTCAGGGGCAATAATTTTATATTAACTGTCAGCAGCATACATCTTCTGAAAAGGCACTTGTTATGAAGGAATTATTTGTGTGGAATTTGAAGGCACTGAAGGCAAAGGAAAACTGCAGAAACGCATTAAATTGAAACTCCAGCTCCCTCATCAAGGGTCAGTTTATCTTTAAATCATTATCTTGAAGGCAACTCCACACCTTCCAAAGAGCCTATTAGAAAGACAATTTCAATTTATGCTCAAATTGGACAGAGTTTCCAGTTTTCGGTGTGGAACAATTTACACCCCCTTTCTAAGGAAATTTCTGAGCAGCTAATTGTAAGAGATATGTCTGTAAATTATGGGCTTCTATTAACCTTTCACTGATGACACTAAAAATACTTGCTACTGATTTATGGGTAGTAACAAAAAAAGTGGCCTCAAAACTGACCAAGTACATTAAAAACAAATCTGTGTCTGTAATGACTACAAGAAAAGATTTAGTGAGTATTTGACAGTAACTTCTAGCCTGTAGGCCAATCCCTCAGTTCCAAGGAAGGCAAAATAACTCAGTGAAAAATTTTTAAAAAGTGAGACCCAGCAATAGTGATTAAGCATCACACCACTTTAAAAGTGTTTTTTAAAAAATCAAATAAGGAAATCACAAAAACACCACCAAACAGTAAAAATTCCTCTTAATCGTAATGTTTCAGCCTTTCTAGTGCTCTTGCCAAAATGATTTAGATGTTACTATGTTATGTGACAAATGCACTTATACACCGAAAAGCGGACAAATAGCTAAGTTATTATTATTTATTTGCATGCAAACAGCAGTGGGATTGTACTTTATAGTGTTAACAGCACATAGTATTTATCAGCTCTTCGGTGTTTGGCAGCCAGTTTAAGGGCGTAAATATGGCATGTAAACACTTCCCTGACACAAAAAGCACTGTAAGTAAATTGTAGAGAATGCATTGAAAGGCAGAGATCAGAGCTGTCCAGAGTATGCCAAAGTATTCCATTACTGCAGGACACTGCCCAGTTATTGATCTCAGTCCCCCCCTCCCTCTGCCCACTGGGGCTGGAGGGCAGACACTCCATCCCCGGCAGGGCTGCAAGGAGAGCAGCACCCCTCTTCTGCACTGGGGCCTCCTCCTTGGAAAGGACAGGCTCAAACCCTGTAGGTCTGCTCTGTATATCTCTGTGGCATTCCAATCAAATAATGTCTTTGCACACAGCCACCCAACCTGCTCCACAATCATCCACAGAAAACTCTCACTCAAAGCGTGTGATTGTCGTGCAGTGGTTTATCTGCCTCTGGAAAAAAAAGATGCTGCTGTCCACTTCTAGGTCCTTAAGGTGCATCTGAATGGAAGTGGAGTAACTGCCACCTTTGGTTTGAATAATGAGGTTCAAATCAAACCAGACCTAAACCTCATTTTAGATGCCTGCATTTTAGATATAAAATTCATTTATTTACACAAGGACATTAGGATGCAGCAAGTACTAACTTCAAAGTGAAGTGCACTTCTTCATAAAAATGTGCTTTTCACTCTTTCATGTGCAACTGCTAAATAAGACTAACCATTGTACTCAAATAAATGTAAATTTGCAGAACAAAAATGTCACTTTAATTTTATTTAGCTATATTCATATCTTAATAAAACTCAACTTACTGTTGTTCGTGTCTCTGCTGAAGACAAGTGTCCTGTTTACAGCAGTTCCATGGAATTCCACTCACAGCTAACACAGGACATCTTCATCACATTTTAATCCATAGGCATGACAAAGCCTTTACTTTCTTTTAAGGAAATGGTGTGAATGTTTTTTTTTCTTTAGTGGGTTTTTTGGTTGTTTGCTTTTTTCTTTTACTTCAAGGGAAAGCCAGATATCTGTAAAACTTAAATCTATAGCTCCCTGAACAGACAGAAAATTCAGAAGGCTTAATAAAATTCACATGTGGCTTGTTATTGCAGCTGCATATCCAATGCAAAAATAAGGTATTGACTGGTTCTGCTCAGAATAACAGCTGCTAGAACTCTTTATTAAAATAAACTTGTGGATTTTCAAAGAGGGAAAAATTGTAGATGATGTAATGTACCATAAGTTACAAATGCAACTATGTATTTTTGATGTTTGAAACCCTTTGCCCATTTCAAAATGCAGATTCCTTTATCGTTCCTACATAAGGTCCAGGACTTGGAATTGTCCTTTCTGCAGGGAAGTTCCAGTCCCGGAAGATTCACATCCTCGGTGTGCAGCTGCAGTGTATGCACACAGGAGCAAGATGTAAGCAGAGCAAGAGCTCCATCCAAATTACTCTCTTAGGTCCCTGAATGCATTTCTGTTCAAAATGCACTTTTCCCATGCTTGGAATATGGATTTATTTAAAAATTATGCTGCAGAGGAATGCTTTTCACAACACAAACTGACAGGTTTCTCCACATAGCGTTTACATTCCTCTTTTTATATCTATAAAAACTCCAAAACACTAGAACTGAGAAGGTGAGAGACACAGCACTCTGCAAACCTTCAGGAACCAAGGGGTAGAAATGATACAGAGGCAAAAGATGGAATGAGAGCAAAAAACATACTCGGGCAGGAAGAAAAATATATGTAGGCAAATTAGAAAAAGCAATAATTGTTTCACTGACCTTCTCGTGGGTCTTGGTTTGCTCAGAACCTGGATCGTTTTCCTTTGGGAATGACAAATGTGCAGCTGAAGGAGCATGAAAGGGACCCGCTTCTGCAATAACTGTGCCTGGAAGTCTTCAAAACTGTGATTAAAGACCTGAGAGGCTTCTGTGGGGCCAGGTTTGTGGAGTTAAGCTTCTTGGGTAAAACTGCTATTTATACCCAGGGTATAGAGGGTTGGACCTGAACCACAGCGTAGTTGTGGTTGTTATGGCCTGATCAAATACCAAACATCATCTTGGGAAAAAAACCTCACTGACTTTATCTCTACAAATCTGGTTTGCTCTGGAAATAGGTGCTTCAAGTGCACCCGAGGAAAAAGCTGCATTTTCCCAAATGTATGGTCAGGTGTCTCTGCAACCAGTTACTGCTGGCAGAGACTCACACGTCTGCTCTGTGGGAGCCTTCCAAGCTGGGCACTGCCACCAATGTGAGCAGAAATTGGGAAAACAGCACCTTTACATTCCTTCAGCTAGAGCTGGGAGGGACATCTGCAGGTAGGCCAAGTGAGTTAGGAGCCGAATGGCTTGGACCATAGTAAAAACCCATGAAATTGGAAATTAATGAGAGTTAGGCACCTACATGTCCAAATGGCTTCAGAAGAGTAGGGCTTTACAAGCTTTCAGAACAGGTCTCGTTATGCACAAGCTGCACAACCAGCACCAGGCTGGGCACAGAGTCCTGGTGCAAGGATTTGGACCACAGCAAAAGAATTCAGATAATGAATGTGAAAAAAAGGCAACTGTTATAACAAGATTCTCAACCAGAAAAGAGATAAGAAAGTCATATTAAGCAGCACAGGAAAGAGAATTTAACAGGTGGTCAAGCTATTAAACAAGCATCAGGCTCTGCAGAAAGTCTTCCCTCCCGTATGCCTGTGGCCAGCTCCTGGTGCACAAACACACACCGCTCCTGTCCAGCACACACACCCAGGGGAGCACCCCAAGCCCACAAGGGGTGACTCAGAAAGTTTCTTGCCACTTTCTGCTTGTTCTCTCTTTGCTGGGTTAAAAACACGATGTGATTTTGGGCTGTGGGCTCAGTTAAATTTCTGTTTGCTTTTAAAACAAGCCCACATGCAAAAATTAATGTACCTCAGATTTCCTTTCCAATTTCTTTCCTTAATACCAAACTCTGAAGTCCTACATGTTTCACTTGACAAAGCCATTAATTCAGTAATTTCACATAATTAAATCGAGCAAAGCAGAGTATTTAAATTGGAGCTAAGTGAAATATACTTCTGTGCAGGTCATGCTGTTAGAATTGTGCTGCATGCTATTCTGCTGCTGCTCATTTATTAATTTAGGATTGGCTGAAACGTGACACTGTATACTAAGGAATGCATTGGCTTCAACAGAATTAGAAATTTAAAAAAAATTATGAAAAAAAATCACAGAGGACAGTGAATCAAGCACCAAATAAAATCAGTTAATCCCTCTGAATGAGCCCTCAGCAGAGCACTTCTGCACCCAGCGGCAGCCGGAACCCAGGACTGCACTTCCCCTGTGATAAATAATTTCTGGGTAGAGGTTTTCAACTATTTATCCCTGGAATAAACAGTGAGCTGCACCAGTCCTCCAGTGTGGTGATCCTTTTAGCAGTGATAACACTTTTTCTCCTAACATCTTCCTGCATTTTTTCTTCTAGCCCTATGTGGTAAAGAAAGTGCGAAAAGACATTTAAAAGACTTAAAGCTAAAATGACTTTAAAGTCTGGTCTCCCTCAGCCCCTCCTCTCATTCGGCAGGTCCCTGGTGTCGGAGCAGGAGACAGCAGTGCGGTAACACAGCACCAGGAGCTGGCAGAGCCCTCAGATTTACCATGAGGATGATGGATGGAAAAAAAAAAAATAAATAAATTAAAAGAACAGATAAAAGCTGAAGTTCAGATTTTTGCTGGCAAATGAGTAATGAAGGCAAAGAAATTAAGATGGCCAATAAGCCAAATAGCGGAACTTCTTTATATAATTGACTCAAGTCTCTCCAGAATATAGAGATGGGGTTTTTTCCATTGGTGCTTTCTGCTTCTCAAATTTCTCATGAACTACCTTAATTGGGCTCTTCCAAGTACGCTGAAAGTTCCTCTACTTCTTCCTCAGCCCCAAAGGACACCTGTGAAAGGGCCAACTCTGGGCTGCTCATGACAGCCCTCACCAGACACAGCTCATAATGAGCCGCTCCCACTAATGAAAAAGGGGGGGTTAGGGGGGAGATATTGTTGCTGTTGTAATTAAGCTTGTGAAGAGTTTATTTGGAGAGAAATTAGATTTATTTACATGCTGCTTTGTTGCTGATGAAGCACCAGCTATTTGGGAGAACTTCTAATTAACCCTAATTTACTTGATGCACTCTTTAGCAGCCCCATTCCCTGTGTACTTTGCCAAGGTAAAAAGTAGTAACTATAACAAAATCATCCATTTTTAGAAGCCATGTTTCTTTGGGGGTGGGGAGGGTCAGTCCCAACATTTTTCCTTAAGTTATGGAATTTGTGTTTTAGCTGCTGACTAGCAGGAAGATGCACAACTGACAATTTCATTGCTTTTTCGACAGCCAAACACCACAGCTCAGGCAGGCACAGACACTGCACTCCCAGCCCCATGGTGGGTATGGAAAAAGGGTTTAGGGGCTTGCTTCAGACCCACTGGATTTGTAGCTACCACAGTTAGGAGTCTATTTTTAAAGCACTTCCACTTCCTACATCCTGGGCCAGTTATGCCGTCTGGCCACAGCATTCATTAACCAGATAGAGTTTTAAAATATTTCATTACAGGATCAAGCTACAAATCACTTAACTCTTAAGATGTCTCTTCTCCTTTAATAATTCACTGACAGCTCTGCTATGCTTCCAGTGCCTGTAGTGTAGCCACGGGTTTGTTTGCAACTCAGAAAGACACTTAAAATACAACAGCTTTACAACCTCCTTACATTAAAAAATGCTCTAAAAAGTCACCAATTTTTAAAAACATTTTGCAGAAAGAGCAATACCAGTTCTTATTTTAATTTCACACACAAAACACCTTGAACACTGAGCACCACTTTTTGAAAACAAAGGTGAAGAATGGAACATAATTTAGTTCTCTTATACAGAAGCATCTATGCTTTTTCATCACAACACAAAACCTGAGATGCGAGGAGCACTTGCAAAAGTAATATTCCTCGTGTCTTCAACACTGCAGCAGTCTGCACACACACTATATAAAGAAAAATAATGAAGAAAAAATGTGGATTTCTGCAACATCCTGTCCAGAAAAATGTTTTACCAATCTGGCTGTTACAAACTTGTGCAAGATTTCTGCCTGAAATTCACCTTGATCGCAAAAGGTGCATTTTTACTGCACAACCTTTTTTTCATAAAATTACTGATCAAATTCTGCTCTCAGTTTTCCTTTGCTTGTTGAATTTGTATATGTTTCCTGGATGTTACTGTGGAAATTTGGCAATAAATGTATTTTGTTTAATACAATCAAGGAATAGAAGCCAAATGCCTCTTACACAGAACATTTCTCATTCATTTATCAGGATAAATGGTTATCTGGACTTGTGTGCTAAACAGAGAGTCCAAATGAGCTGCTATCAAAGTTTAAGCCCAAGTTTTCTCAGTTTCAATACGGGACACACATTCCATACAAAGTAATGACAGGATTACAAACTGACCATTTTTCTGCAAATATTTGATTAAATCAACATGTAAAATTGAAATCTTCCCTATTGTCACTGAAAGAAGGACAGAGTACTGAAATCTTTTTTTAATACTGTCAAAATTTTGTAGAGGAAAGCTTCAATTCAGAAAACTGTCTTGGAGACTTGTAAGCAAACTTCATAATAAAGAAAAGACACTGATCTTTCTGTTGCTAGTTATATTTCCTGAATGTGTCAGCAAGAATGGCTTGACATAGCCCTTCTTGGGAGAAGGCTAATTCAAGTCCAAGTTACATATTCATCTTAACAAAAACCGTGAGTTAAACCAAGTCGAGATGGAACTAATCAGTCTGTCAAAATGATACATTTATGAACAATGAAAACATCTGATTTCAGGATTTGGATAAGAAATAGTTATTTTGATTTTCTTCTGTGGATGGAAACGACCACTATTTCCACTTGTGTTCATTTGTCTGACAAAATCAGGGCACAGGAATTTAGTGTCATTTAAGTTGCCTATAGACCTCATCCAAGCTAAATAAAACCAGTAAGCACCAGTCCACACCACACCCAGCTCAAGGAGTCCAAAAAGCCTCTCAATGACATGAGACCCGGGGAACACCATCGCTCCTTCTACCAAAGGACCTGGAAGCCACACTCTGCTCCCCAGCTTTGTTTGGGGGCTCCAGGGGAGCAGATAGCCCAGAGCTGTTGTCTTTCACTCTTTAAAGAGTCACACAACAGATGAAAATAAAATATACACAGGTAGAGCAACAAATCTAAATTACAGACTACTGTCAGAGGACTTCTTCTGCCAGGGTGCTTCAGCCAACCCCAGCTCACCATGCATACAGAGGCACGAAACCAGCGTTCGCCTTCCCACCATATTTCTCTCAAATTGAACATTCTCTCTGGCTTTGGTTCAAACAACAGCCAGGGTCTTAAAATACATACACAGAGATCTCACCATGACAGTGGTTTTCTTTATCCAAGCAAAAGCTTCCAACCAATAGGGAAGAAATTTGCCGACAGGGTCCCTCCATTTTATGCTGGCCAATAACTTGCTTCAGAAATACTGCAGCTTGCAGCATTAGGGCATTTAGAGGGGAAGCTGTGGGATGAAGTGGGATGTGAAATCCCATCATTCCACCACAACATCTGAGTTTTTCTTTTAAAGTTTTGATGAGTTTACTAAGAAAACGTAACAGTGAACTCACTGACAGATTGGAACACTCAAGTTTAAGAAAAAGCATGTTTTCTTTAGTTATAATGACGCAATAAAATTTCACAGCTCTCAAAAGCATCTTTTGGGTTTGAAACACATAAGTAACACTTGCATATCAGTTTATTTGTTAAACATAAACTTCCACTGCTGCAGGAGGCTGGAATACAAGAGCTGAGAGTTGTGGCTCTCCACTTTTCTAGAGAGAAATAATCCTTTACCTAAACATTACACCTACAAGTTTCAATCCAGCAACAAAGGTGCTGAACTTTCCATATCTAGAACATTACATCAGGAAAATATATTGCATGGATTCAATTCAAATGCATCAAAGCTTCCAAGAAGAGTGGTTATTTTCAGCCAAATTACCAGGCTGCTGCTGAAGCATCCGTAAGCTGAAGGACTCCCTGTTTGTCATCACAAACTGCCAACTTATACTCTTGGAAACACCAAGTTAAAACACATACATCTAAATCCACACACGTTGTTCAGCAGCGTTCAGATCTGACTTACATGTTTACATTTTTGCTGCTAATTGATTTACCCCTTCTGAAGGAGTTGCCTTGAACAGGAGGCGTCCCTTCCTCCTCCTATCCCCCCCTGCTCCAGCTTCATTACAACCCTGCGCTGTTGCCAAAATGAGATATTGCCTCATTTTTGGTACCATGCCCTTGAAGGCATCTTATTAGAAAAGACCATTTCTTAATTAACATTTTTGATCTTTAATCTATTACACATCCCTTTAATCCCATACGGAGGAGCTTTTGGCCCACTTCCGCGGCGTGGCGGTGGGAGGCAATAGGCTTGGCAATTTGTGCTGAGGGCTCTCTCCCAGCTGGGCTCTAGCACGGCCTGCTGCAGGGCTGGATATGCTCTCACTGGTCAGCAGCAGACATTTGCATTTATTATTTTATTGCCTTTATTTATTTATTTATTTATTTTTCCACAAAGACTTTAGAGAGCCACCACTCAGCATTAAAGCCAACAGGCAAAATGGGAAGCTTGTGGATGAGATCAGACTTCACCAAGTGGCTGTCAAGCTCTTAAAATAACCAGCAAAACTCTAAGTGGGAGATTTAGAGGATCACCAACATGTAAAGTGTTAAGAAAAGTACAATGTTAAGTCCCTTACATCATTTTACTTGCAAATAATTACAGCAATTACAATGTGCTAACTGGCAATTAACATTACAGGCTTCACAACTCACCAGAATTTTTTAAAACACGCTGTGGCCCTATGTAAATTGTCTCTTTGGTACTTCTGATTTGGTGGCTGTATGAGCTAATGGCTACACATTAGCTCAGCAGATCTCAGAACAGAGTTGTCCACGTGCCAGATAATTTAATTAGAGGCTTGATCTTGTCAGAGCTTTATGCAACACAGACTGTTTCCAAGCAAAGTGCGTGGGGTTTTTCCTTTCTCTTTAGTGTTTTGTGACTGTCTAATAATTTCTACTAACAAATGCCAAAGCCATCCAAGGGAGGAAGGAGGCATGGCCAGAAACACACACCAACAGGCAGGCACTCCAGTCCCAAGTGTGAGGAATTCAAAAATATGTAGAGCAAGGCACACTGAGCGCCTCTTCCACACAAACCCCAATCTACTGCCAGGTCTCCACACACATCTATTAAATCTTCATCAAGCTGTACTCGGCCCCAAAGAAGACAAAGGTCACTTGTCTCCAAGTGAGAGCTATAGGGTATCTCAAATCTCATTATAAATGGTCCCACTTAGCAGTTTTCTCATTTGAATTTATACACAACAAATACAAGATTATGAGATGAACTTGGTTTATTTTGACAATGACATTGTAATTCCTTGTAGTGAGACTGGAAAAAGGCTACTTTAGAGACTGAATGACAGAAAGGCAAATGTATCTTCTACTTCGGGAAACTTAGGTTGTATTAACTTTTAAAAAAATATTATTTTTTTTGTCATTACTATTTGGCCTTAATTTGTGTTTGCGACATATTCTTATACTGGGGTAACAATACTTGTACCATTGGTCCATGATAAGGTCTTAACAGGTCAAGAAAATTTAAACAAAAATACAGTGGTAATGGTTACAAAACTTTTACAAGTCAGGTCAATGTTGAGCAAGACCCACTAGAGGTCCCTTCCAACCCAAATGATTCTAGTTTCCCATACTGAATAAGCAAAGATTATTTGGGCAAAGCATCATAAATTTCATGCAGTTTTTCACTGCAGAGTTTCATATCAATGTCCTGACACAACCCAGAATGCAAAGCAGTGGAGCTTGTTTACTCCATTTGTTTTTCTTCTTTTACAACCTTGTTTACAAAACCCCATTCTCAATGACTGGCACAATTTGTTTTTTCTCAAGAAGAGTGATTACTGGGGATCCACCACTGTGACACTATATTTTATTGATTTTTCTTGTTTAAGCAAGAGGCCAGCGTAATATATTCTGCTATTCCTGTTCTACATTTATTCAGGCTGCGAGCTTTGAGGTACCAGTTACAACTGCAAAGTATAAACCAGTCAAAGGAGAACAAGTTTCTGTGAAAACCAAAGAAATTGTTCACCAGGAGACTTTCCTTCAACTCTTCAGCTGTCTGCTTTCACAAAGGTAAAACCCACCACAATGGCTCCCTACAGTGGGATGGTTTCAGCTTCCCTCACTCCTACCAGCCAGGCAAGGCAGACTTGGAAAAGCAAAGCCACTGACCTGCAAAAATGACTCAAAGCAAGATGGGCTGGCAAGTGCCCATCAGTTCTGACGCCAGAACCCTTTGGGAAGGTCAACCTGCAGACAGCGCACACTGCATGATGCAAAGACAAAGTAGTATGGATATGGGGCACAAGGAAGACTTCCTACTAGGTTGGGAGGCTGAATTAGCATTTGCAAAGTGCTTTAAGGTCCTACATAAAAATATTTGCTGAAATAAGCTCTAGAAAGCACAATTTGCCTGACCATTCTGTGTGCTTCTATCCTCAAACCTGCAGGAGATTAGCAAATCCAGAGTGCAGCAGAATTAGATAAATTAACATGAGAAGGATTTATCAGGTGATCTTATCCATCCCTCTGCTAATGTAAGACCATTCCTACAGTGTATTTTCAAGCACTTTGTCCAGTCCAGTTTGTAAATGCCTGAAGTGATGGGAGATAACATCAGGCTATTAGATCCCACTACCAGGAAATGTTTCCTGATGTTCAGCCTAGCATCTCCTGTGCCCATTACTGCTAGTTGTGTCCCTGAAGGCTATCGTAAACAACAGATATAATTTTTACCTAAAAACACAGAAAATGTTCATCTAATCACAGCCCTTCACTTGGGCAGCACAGAAGAACAAGGTACCACCACTGAAAAAAAGACAGGAAGGGAGTATGAAGAAGATGGAAGGTGCTCCCTCCAGCTCAATGGCAGCATTCTTCACCAGGATGTTCATACCTGGGAGAGACCTGGGTGCAAATAAAGGATGGAGAGCTAGGAAGGCTACACCTGAGGGCCCACCCATGAAAGTGCCTTCAGTGCAAGGAAACAAAACACAGTGTTACAGTCTTCCAGAAGACAAAGCGCCGACAGGCACACCTTTAAATAAAGAGCACATTTGTCCCAGGGAGAAAAACACTGGCAGGACAAGGACTCATACCTGTGGAAGATGTTCCCTGCCCACCCCAGAAGGATACATCAGTATGCAACCATCCATGTTGGTGGTGGATGTCCCTGCCACAAGACCCTGTGGGAACACCCCCAAATCCAAAGCAGCTCTGCACCAGCAGATACATCAAGCTTACAAGACTTCAGATGAGGTTATCCTGATCACCTCAGAGATACTCCCAGATTTACTGAAACACTGCTGTCCATTACCCGTCCTGATGCACTGCTGGCATCACAGTCCACCAGTCCACAGCCCCTTGCCAGCATGGCCAGGCAGGGGCTGTGATCCTGCAACCTGCAGGAATCCTCTGCTTTACAGATGTTGCTCGTAGCAATGAGGAGCTGCTTTAGGCACTGTGAAGCTTGGGAACACCAAGGACACACTGCAATACACCACACTTGCTCAGCTTCCTTCCAACAGACCAGCTTTCCAGCATACATTGTCTTTAAGAAGCCGGAGAACAGGGGGGTGATGGGGTAAGGGGAGCGCTCGATGGCTCACTTTGAAATGAGCTTTTCTTTCCTCGCCTCTTTCACCATGGAAATTAATTCTCCTCCTCTGTGCTATCGCTATAATTTTCCCAATTAACATTTTTAATAGTAAGTATTTTCTAGGAAACGCCGTAATACACAGGTGTGTGCTTCTAATTTAAATACTGACACCCATGCTGTGTTCACATCTGAAGATCGCTCCTTCTTGCCGGAGATTCCCTCCCCAAACAAGAGGGGAACACCTATGGCGCCGCACCACCGGAGACGCCGCGGCGGATTCGTGGGGCGGCTGTTTCCATGACAGGCACACGTGTGGGCTTGTGCTGCACCACACACCGCCAGGAACCTCGGTTTATACTCCTCCTTTCCCTGAAGGTGCTACAGCCGCGGACTTTGGGGACCTCCGGGGACCCCCTGTCACTGCAGCCAGCAGCTTCCTCCTGCAGCACCATGTCCCAGTCCCACAAGTGCTGGGAGCAGAGACCTGCTCACAGGAAGCCCTGGATGCAGATGCAGAGTTGTGTTGTGAGCTCAGTTACACAGTAATCTGGGAAGGGTTTATAATTACTTGTATTGTTTCTTTCTGTAATATCCAGCTTCAAAAAAATCTTGCACCTGTCTTGGATGTTCATCACCACCATGTTATCCTGCACTTTCTATCACTTCACCTCCTGTTTGAGAAAACACTATCAAAAGTACTTTCTTAAATATATATATATATATAATTAGTATTTATAAGTAAAAGGTTGGTGTTAAAAATTAAGTTTTATGAAAAGGAAATGAGAATTATTTTTTAATTTTCTCCTGTAAAAGGATACGTTACAATGTAACATTATAAAAATTTACACATTACCAAGGAAAATAAAAGTTCAAATTAGAATAAATGAGGAATGCAGCAACCAGAGCTTCGAACTTCCCTACTTTGTGGGGTTTTTTTCTAGTTAGCATTTATTTGGGTTTTGGATGCTCCCAAAGCAGATATTTAGTCTCAGACTATACTGACTGGGCTGCACCCTGCAAGTCCTTGCAGAGACAAGGATGCTGTTTGTAAAACCAGTGTAAGAAAGGCACCCAGGTGAGATCAAACATCTCNATGAGCTCCTACAAACAGAGTAATCTGGGAAGGGTTTATAATTACTTGTATTGTTTCTTTCTGTAATATCCAGCTTCAAAAAAATCTTGCACCTGTCTTGGATGTTCATCACCACCATGTTATCCTGCACTTTCTATCACTTCACCTCCTGTTTGAGAAAACACTATCAAAAGTACTTTCTTAAATATATATATATATATAATTAGTATTTATAAGTAAAAGGTTGGTGTTAAAAATTAAGTTTTATGAAAAGGAAATGAGAATTATTTTTTAATTTTCTCCTGTAAAAGGATACGTTACAATGTAACATTATAAAAATTTACACATTACCAAGGAAAATAAAAGTTCAAATTAGAATAAATGAGGAATGCAGCAACCAGAGCTTCGAACTTCCCTACTTTGTGGGGTTTTTTTCTAGTTAGCATTTATTTGGGTTTTGGATGCTCCCAAAGCAGATATTTAGTCTCAGACTATACTGACTGGGCTGCACCCTGCAAGTCCTTGCAGAGACAAGGATGCTGTTTGTAAAACCAGTGTAAGAAAGGCACCCAGGTGAGATCAAACATCTCACAGTATATTGAAAAAATACTCAACCAGGAAAGTTACCTAAGTTTCTCAAATTCTTTGCTAAATTCAAAGGTGTTTATTTGTTTGGAAATCCTTATGCACTGTAATCAATCATGTTGATTGACTAATGAAATCAGTTTTTAGAAGATGTCTGAGCTTGTGAAGGCACTCAGGACAGGTCATTTCAGCCCATGCCCAGTGGGTCACATGGCTGGAGCAGGACCAGCTGGAGCTCTGTGGGATCTGCCAGGGGGACATGGGTAGAGGGCAGGGACAGCCCTGGGTACTGGGAGACCACAAGCAATGGGGCCCTGTGAGGATGGTGGTCTTCATAGGCTCCAGGTAGTGGATCATGCAAGCCCAGGGTGCTGGAGGAAGGCTGAGGGGACAACAAACTGTGTAGCCAAAACAGGCCTCCCAAAAGGGAAAGGTGAGGATAAGCTACATTTTCTGTAGCTTATCTCAATAGACAGAAAATGGGGAAAAGTTAATACATGAATACTTGCACAGCAGCAAGTCTCTGTTTGCTTCATGAGACCCCAGCTTTCTCATCCATTCTGCTCCTTTGGAAGCCAAAATTAAACCTAATGCTACAAAAAAGTTAGAGAAGAACAAATACCCTCAACACTCCTGGAGCAGACAATGCTGCACCGGGATCAGAAGACCAACGGTGGAGGACAACACAGGGAACAGCCAGGAGGGAGCAAGCAGGGAGAGCCCTGAGCAGCAGAGATGGCATTAAAAACACCCCAGCATGGGCTCTGGTAGCCCTGAGGAAAAAATAAGTCTCCAAACTGTGTCAAGATGTTCCTTCTCTGGAGATACCAAGTGAAAATTTTGATTTACATAGCTGGGAGATGCCATGCAAAACGGAAGAGAGGGGGAAAGGAGTGGCCACAGGGTGGTTTTCCTTTATTTTGTGGTTCATTCCTGAAAAGCTGCTGCTTCCCCTTTTTTTTCCTCCAGGAAGGAGGGAAACTTTAGAACAAATTGCAGAAGCTAATTAAAAACCCTAAAGTAGTGTACTGTATAAAACAAGCACGGGGGGAGAAATCTTAATGGAAAAACATCAAGTATCTGTGTCCTAAAATGCTGTGGGGTTTTTTTCCCCATGCTGTGCTCTGTTAACATGTCCCTCACACGTGTGCCCAGCTGCTGCAGCGAGCTCAGTGGCAGGGACAGGAAATTTGGAGCTAATGGGGAAAGCAGAGAATACCAACCTGTAATTTATTTTTATGATTTCTGGAATGTTATAATTGAATTACACTAATGTTATGTGCTAAGGGATGGTTGGGCACTACGTTGGAGGGGCCCTTCCCGTCGCAAACACTGCAAAGAACCCCCGCCATGCTCTGCAAACACATGTGCACAGACACTTAGTCAGTGCCATTTGTCCTCAGCACTCAGGCCATGATTCACACTTCCCTATTTCCCAAACTCTTTCCTGATCAGTACTGTAACGTGTAGCTGCACAGAAAAACAAGATACCTTCAGTTACCTCAAAAGCAGACACAAAAAAATTAGGCTTTTAGGTCTGCAGGCTCCTAAGGAGAAGACAGAATCTGCTCTGTTTGCCCCAGACAATTCAGCCAAGATTCCCTGGGGCCTCACAGTCAGGCTAATGAGAAACTCCCCAGCAACCCCCATATAAAATGCTTTCATAGGTCTTTAAAATGCCTTAAATTCTCTGTATATTTGGTAAGACTTTTTACTTCTTTAAAATGTCCCTTGTTACTCCTCAAGATAATACCCTCGTGATGTATTGCAACAGCAATGCAGCATTGTCTGACCAGACCCTTGCTTTGAATCTTATTTTCCTCTTGGCCTCAAAGCAGCCAAAAACCCTTTTGCAAAACAGAGATGGGTGCTTGCCTGGCCCCCTGACAGCCCTGTCCAGTCCACCCCCACTCTGACATTTTCAGAGTAGGACAGACAGGCTGCAAGGGCTGCACGTGCTGTTAAGGGGGAAAAGCAGGGGGAAGGAGAACTCAGCTGTACTCCTTCTCTGGAACATAAAACAGCTCTGCCTCTTACGCAGCAAAACACTACTGGACGTGCTATTTGACAGCAAGCTAAATCCTCTGATTATGAGAGGAAAGGAAAAGCTTTTTTTCCTTCCTTTTACATTAAGGAAAAAATGTTTACAAGACCTGAAGAGGAAGGAAATTCGCTATATGCCCATTGTTAAGCAGCAGTGGTGGATACCCAGATTATTCACCCTGGTGCAAGGGCAGCCTCTGCCTCTTCTGTGTTTTCTTGATTCTCTAGGTTATTATGTACAGCCTTTAAGTTGTGGTTATTAAAAAAAAAAAAAAACACTAATAAAACTATTTCTAGTTGTATTTTATGTGCTGGAATAAATTCCTCAGTGCAGCTACACCAAGGGTTGGATTCCTGCAAAGCATTTGGCCTTTGCAGGTTTTACCAGAAACAAGCATTTATGCCAGAGCAAACAGCAATCTGCACACACTCTGCCATAGGAAGAAGGATGGTGTCCTGCACTAAGCCATCACTGAACAGACCCATTTGAGCACAGGATTTCTTCTGCCATTGTGTCCACTGCCAAATTTCCATAAGCTGCACTAAGCAGCTCCTATGAGTAGCCCAGTGCCACAGTCCAGTCATGGATGCAGAGACCACACACCTTCAGTACATGTCAGGAGCACAGAAGCCCCACCACGAGACACAGAGCCTGGGCCCCAGTGTTTGGCACATCATGCCCTACACCTACAAACACTGAGGACAGGTGGCTGTCACAGCTACCTGGACAAGACCCATGGCTGTAGATTCAGCTCATACTCACAAAAAAAATTCCAGTATAGCTTCCACTGGTTAGACAAACAAAATAAATACAGCTGCAAAACCTCTTTGTTTTCCCCACAGATGCACCTATATAAATATTTTGCTGGTATAAATATATAAATATGTATTTTTTATAAGTTTAAAGTTTACAGCCTACCTGCTCTTGCTGTCCCTACATACCACCCAATTCTGGGACTACCACTGCCACTGCTCCAGCCCACAGCAGCTGTGCAGACTGCCAACAGCATTTTTCAGAAGTTGTTTTGTATGTGTTTGCACACACACAGAGATGTACAAACACATACAGGAGAAGAAGGGAGAGAAATATGTTAATTTGAAACATCTGGCAAATGTTTCAGAGTTAACAAGTCCCAGGTTTGGCCTTTTGGGATTTTTTTTTTTTCCTATTGGGGGGATGAAGGAACGGGAGGCAATTTTGTCATTTTGGGCCAGGGAAGGAAGGGGCATGAAACAAGAAATTGAAGCGTGTTTTTTCACCCTTTATTGAACTTCAACATCACACTACTGGAGCTAATGCAAACAGGAAGATCATAAAAGAACATAATGAAAGTCTCGCACACTGGGACTGAGGGACTGGTTTCAGTTACTGAATATAGCTGTGGAGGCACCACACAAGAGCCAGCGACTCCACGCAGCCACACCACCACGCACTCTGGCTTTTCAAGCTTTTTCTGTGTAATTCCTCAATCATATTCCAGCCTGCAACCTCTGTCCCATGCACTGTGTCCTGTCTTGATAGGATACTGTATTGCATCTTTATACATATACAAGATTGACATCCGTAGCTACTAAATGCATGCAGAGGAAAATCCCCCAATTAGCACACATTTTCCTTAAGCTGCTACAAATCATGCATACAGTACATTTTATCCCACATCCAGCATCTTGAATAAGAGCTGTAATTGTGGGAGCAAATGAAGAAAAATGGAGACAAATTAATTTGGAAAAAGCCTTTTGCAGTCTTTTAGTTAAGGCATAGTCACCAATACCAACAGAAATCCAAATTAACTCCTGCTCTGCAGAGAAACATTTTTTTTATTACTGTTTTGAACCTCAGCCTATTTTGACTTTAATACAGTTCAAGACCTGTGATAGATAACACCGGTAACTCCACTCCACTGCTGCTTGAGACGAAGGTCAAGCAAGAGAGCTGGCGAGCGCTCTTTTCATGCACCGTTAGCTCCAGGCACAAAGGGGCCTTCGACATCGCAGCTGGGGGTTTGCAGCAGCAGCAGCAATATTTGCTATCAAAGACCAGTGAACACACAAACCCTTCCAAACAGCCACAGCACCCAGAGAAGATGCACCCAGTGCAACTGAGAGCGCAGTCGGCACCAAGTGAAATGCCACGAAATGCCACACAAAGGCAGTTTGTGCCTTTGAGAGCAGCTAGATGCTCACTTCAGTAAGAAAGCCTCTCCTGTGAGCCACTCTTGCCGTGACTCCCTTCTAAACCCATCTAACCAGGAATGCAGCACCATTGTTAATTTTTATACTACTGCTCAGTTTCTGAGATGTTTGCACGTTGCTGGTGTGTTTTTAAGAGAATACCACTGCACACTCCAACATGGAGAGAAAGCACAGAAATAGACTTACTGGCTTCAGAGTCAAAAATATTCTGGGAATCTCATAAATGTTAAAGACAGTAAAATATCTTTACACAGGCACAAACAGTGACTGAGATGTATAGCTAGTTACTCTGAACACAAACTATTCTGACATGTAACCTCACATTTGTGTCATCAATACATATTACACAGACAAACTTCATTTATCCTGTTCGGTTTCTTGAGGCTCTTTTTATTCAAATTATCGATGTAACACAGATGAACAAGCCCCAGACACATGTTTAAGTGATATTACTGTCAAGCAGACCAAAGGTTCATTCAAATTTTGTCTTCCTACCATGGCAATGTACCACTTTTATTCTCCAGCCCTGACAGTACTTTCCAATTTCCTTGGAGAGGAGAAATACACACATTCCAGTTGAGACCGAGGTTTAAAATTCCTATTAAAGCAGCTTTTATGTAATTAGATTGGAATGAATGTGTAACAGTGCCCATTGCAGAAAACTTCAAAGTGGTTATACTGGAGAAATCACGACCCGTTTCAGTGTGCCCACAAGAAGAAAGAATGGCTCTCTGGAGGATAAGAGTATATTAGTCTCTGTGTGTAATAGATTTTATTGACCATATGGAACTGATATAAAAATTGTGTTGCAGTGGGTAGTCTTGGATTTGAGACAGGAATGTGACATACAAAATACAGTTCCTGTAAAAAGCCTGGCAGCTTTCTGGCAGTTTTTGCAATCAGAAGAACCTAAAATATTTACCTGATTGAGTCACTGACGAGTCCCAGGTCAAAGCAAAATCTGAAGATTCACCCTCTTCAACTGAAAAAGAACAAAAATAAGTTGTGATTGCTAAAACAAACCAACTGGAAGGCAAAGTCATCAGAAAACTAGGTCCACTATGACATTAAGTATTAAAACAGACTTCTGCACTGCTAAAAAAACCCTCACTGCTTTCTATAAAATAATTCATAAGGTGGAAATTTAGTTAAGAGATTTTCCCTACTTCTTAACCTAAATATGGGATTGGTGTTTGCAGTTCTTTCCTGAACTGTAACAGTACATTCACATGAAATTTTAATAGAGGTTTAAATACCACTAACTGCTAGGTATTCAGATTTGAGATTTTGTACATTCAAAACAACTTGCATGTGCAAAAATGCCACTGCAAATGTAGAGGTTGTTTATGAAACGTATAGTTTAAAAGATCATGGTAAAGAACCGTCCTGCGAAGGAAAAATTGCTGGTTAACTTTATCTTAACATACTAACATATCAGCCACATTCAAAAACTAGTGATACCTTCAGGTTTTTTCAGAGTAAAAAAATACTATTATGATCTACAGCCATGTTCTGATATGGAAGTCACAAATAACTGCTTTTAAGGTTTATTGATATGAAAGCTGTCTTAACCAGGTGCTCAGTACTTGCAAGTAATGTAGCTAAAACCTTCTGACTGTTAAGAATTACAAAGCACCACTTAATTCTTACGTTCTTAAAAATAACTAAGAGAACAGCCAACAACAAGATGAGTAAGAAAGTGCCTGATCCTGCTGTTACTGAAATCAGTGGCAGTTTTACTAATGTCAGCCTGGACGTTTGAAAGTGGTAACTGTACAAATTCTTCTTTTGAATCGCAAAAGTTGGTCATCATCACCATTCTGTCACCAAACCCTGACACCAAACAAATTTAAACCACGAGTCTTTATTTTTTGATTAAAAGTATTTTCTCTATGCAACTGAACAATCTCTCACCATTTTATCTACATTGTGCTGGTTTCAAATACACATTCTATTGAACTCTGCAACGAAAACCCAAACCATACTGCAAAGCCACAAGCACAGCCCCTATTGACCAGATATTACCCTACATGCACAGGCCTGGAACCTGCTCCAGCCACGACCTGAACTGAGTATTTACATTTGCATCACAAAAGTCTTAAATTTATGCTTTCCTCCCTCCCCCCCCCGCCATCCAGTACAGAATTCTGGCATCCTGTAAGCTTATCTATCAGGTTGATGTTAGTGCTGACATTACATGGCATTAGGAACACAGAATATAATTTACATAGGCAATACCTATGTAAGGTAATTTTATGTTCAAACCATAAATCCACAGAAGGGCACAGCTCCGGTTCTCTTAGTCTGCATGTTTACTAACGGAGGAACATGGAATTCAGCCCCCTCATTGGAGAAATCATTCTTGAGACATGGTTATACTTTTTTCAAAGTCTGTGTTAGCATAGAGGCCATGTCACATAATATTAAATTCCAGAATGACAGAGGAAAAACAAGAGGCAAAGCTACAGGCTTATTGAAGGCATTATCGGTCCTATTCCCTGACGATGGCAGAGCTGGCTTGGCTCACACGTGCTGCCTCCAAGGGGCTTACCTACCATTTTGTGTTCTGTGAACCACCATCTTGATTCCATTTTTGACCCACCTCATAATAGAAAAACCCTGGACATAGTTATCCTAAATACCATTTCACTCTAACACAAATGCATGTCTGGTTTTAACATCAAAATCTATATACATTTGGGAGCTTTCTGTTCGAAAACTAAATAAGCTAAGTTAGAAATTCACGTACTTTACTCAAAACAGACAAGTGGAATGTTTTAATTTTATTTTATCCTTGACTGCTTTTTGGTTGTCTTGCTTAGAGAATTTTCTACATTACTACTTTTATGCTGAGGGGGTTTTTTATTTCTTTACATTTTATCTTGGAAAAGAACATTAAAAAAAAAAGAAACCAGTCTGCTAAAAATACACAGAGGCAATAAATTCAGTCCTAGTCAAGGAGTAGGGGATCAGCACTGGTCATTGACAATTTTAGCAACACACTGACTTTCATGTTGGTTAAACACTGTAGACTGCTCCAGTCCTTGAGCTGCTGTAGGGCAGCTGGCTCCAGCACATAACAAAACCATGGTTTTTGGAATCCCTTAAATGAGGGCAAAGGTTTGAATCAGCCTCTGTTGGCATTAATTTGCTTTGCTCCCTAATGACTGAAAAGGGGACAGAGAACACATACGTGAAGACGATGGCACTGAAATTCACTTTATATTATTGCAGTCATGGTTTCAGGTTCTCCCCCTCTGTTTGCACAGACCCACCACAGAGCTGACAGTGCTGCATCCCAGTGGAAAGAGGACACCGGTGGGATAGAGCTTAGACACAGGCACGTTGCCCACAGCTGCTGCTCACATCACTGCTACCACCCTTCCCTTTGCTTTTTCATTTCTAATTTCTTTAATTCCTCTAAGTAAACGTAATCTTTCATAGGATAAACTGTAAGAAAATGTAACAGTCAAGTCTGCTCCAAGAGGAATGGCTGTATCAACTGACCCAAGCACTTGATCCCCACCTGCCCGTCCATCCACCCACCAAGCCAGGCAGTGGGCACAGAGAAACACAAGGAGCAAAAGCAGCTACATCCAGAAGAAAAACGGTTGAAAGATTGTGACTATACACCCATGAGATTAAGAAGCTCCAGAAGCTTGCAGGGGAAGGGCGTCTGTGAGGTTGAAGCAAAAGAATATGTGACCAGGCTTTGTCACCAACACCAAATGTAATTGTAGGGAGACACTTAGCCCCACGTGCTTCTGCTCCCTCTCCATAATGGGCATAAAACCAAGAGCTGAGAGGTTCCTCTGTGGCAGCCTTAATCTTCTGGATATAAATTATTATTTAAGGAGACAGCATTTGAAGTCGTGTCACTGTTGGCTTTACCTCAGCCTCGGCAATGAGCAGAAGCCACAGACATCAGCGGGAAATAGAATTGGTTTCTTCCTTCCAAAGTCAACTTCAATACCAAGCATTTGCAGCTAAAATTTGCTCTCAGTTGCTCATGTCTGCTGCTGGACTCAGAGGGAAGCAGGAGGAGCTCATCTGGGCTGGTTGGAGATGTGGGGACATGATCCTGTGCATGAAGGGCAGAGGAGTCCCACAGACCCCCATCTGGCGACAGACCCACTGGGGATGGCCTTAGGGCTTGGTCAGCCTTCCCTAGGAGGGCAGAGTGGGTCCAAAACTGATTTTGCTGCTACAGCTGTGAAGGGATTTCCAGGTCTCACTACTGAGAATCAAGTCAAAACCACCCAAAGTCCATAAAATTAGCCAGGGAGTAATTTGCTTAAATTGCTTTTTCAGTTTCTTAATATTTTTGTCATCATTCCTTGAAACCTAGATTGGCTCAAGTGAACAGTGTATATTAACATTCTCTTTGATGCTGTTACTTAAGTTGTGACACTGGGCAAAAAGAGCCAGTGAAGAGGTACAAAGCATTCAACACAATCGCTCCCAAAATACACTGCAATGTAAAATAATTCCCATTTCATTAGCAGAAAAATATGTTTTCTGAGACACACCAGACACACTTGTAATGACCAAAGTGCTTGTTAACCACTCTGAATGCATGAACACACAAGTCCACAAGGCTGATGTTCAGTATGGACAGGAGCCACCCACGTGCCTGAAACACTCTGCAGCTTGGGAAACTCCCACAGGAAACAGCAGCACCATTCAAGACTGAGAATCATGATTTTAAAAGCAACCAGAGATCTTGTATCAGTTCTAACTACTTTACAGGAGTCCTGATGACAAAACAGTGAAGGCACAGCATTTCATGAAATTTTGGAGGCATTTCATACTGGGTATTGAAAATTAAGACACACAAAATCACTGATGTTAAGCTTTGGACAGAATGTTCACATGTGCACTTAACATGTTTTTTGTTGGATTCTTCTAATTTTCCTTTACAAACTCCCCTCATTTTCTGCCCAAATTAGGTACTGTGCCTGCACATTAAGCCATGATTGGAACACAGAAGTTGCTATGCAAGTACACTCTTACTCTGGTCTCTATCTGCTCTCTTGATGCATCCAAGCAATCAGTTTAAAATGCTTTAGGAATGAGTATTTTTACTTCTTCACACAGCAAGAGGACAGAAGTTTAGACCTACTCTGCTCCATGTGTCATTGACACAATGACACCCAAAGTGCAACACAGTGCACTAACAGAGAGGGTAGGTGTGGCTCTTGGTGCCAGATTCACTATGCAATTTATTAGAAAAATAATGGGCAAGAAATAGTTTCAAAGTCAAGTACTAAACCTTGATAGCAACACTCAAAGCACTATATTTCTATCTTGAAAGCATTAACTTTTTTTCTTCTCTTTTGTAAACGATCCATAGTATTTGCCAGCACACAGAGATAAAATACTGCAAGTAAAAAAGAGACACGTTTTTAGCTGCATCCTTCAGGATGATGATTATGAGATAGTTATAGGAAACTCGCCCAAGAGCACGCCTGCTATAAGAGCTGTGTCTTCAGTGAAACCTGGCGCATCTGTGAAGCTGAAACCCTTCAGGAAAGCTGGGTTTGACTTGTGAATAGGCTCGTTCTGGCAGCATAGAAATTTTTATTGTTAGTCAACTCACAAGATCATTAAGTTTGTGCACTGCCCACCCCACAACTGGTGCAGGAAGGTCATCACTGACAGTGGAAGGACATGTCTACATCCACTGCCTATTCTGCCCCAGCACAGGAGGACTTACTGCTGTCATGCCTGGAGAAGACATGTGTTCTCCTCCAACTGGTTGTGGGGCCCAAATGCAAGAGCCAGATCAAGAACTGGGCTGACATGGGGAAGGACTGTGGGCAGTAGCAACATCACAATACAGCACTCCTGCACACGCCAAATATTTGCATTTTGCCTGCTCGTCTCAGATGTTCTCCAAGGAGGTTTATTTAATTGCTAGGTCACGAGTGCTGCAGGCTCAAAGATTTCAGTTCTTTGTGCTCAGAGAAACTTCTGAAAGGATTCAGCATCCATTCCCCTAAGAGTGGGAACATCTATTTATGGGGCTACCATTACCTGAACTCCATTCACAGTCACAGTGCTTATTTAACACTTTATCACTCCCAGGAAAGAAGTTAACCTTATCAAAGTAAGATGCTTCTGCACCAAATGTTGATTTCTAGATGCAATCAAGCTTTACAAGTGAGCAACAGCCTCTCAGTAATTCAGAAGGCATGTGTATGCTCCCTTATCCTATTACACAGGCTTCAAGGACCACAAGGACCAGTTTAACACTTCCCATAATATGAAAATGCCATAGTATGCTAACTAAAACGTCAGGAACTGTGACAGTGTGACAAACTACTAAGAAATCCAGTGGGTTACAAGCAAGTTCCCCAGCTAATGGGGGAACCTTCCTGAATCAGGGCTGTTACCAAGCTCTGCATTCGGGATCAGGGTCATTCCCTCACCTGCCAGCAACCTTTGAAAACACCAGGTATGAAATAGTTTGAGTGCACAAAATGCTGGTGCCACTTTTGGAGGATTTTGTCAGACTTCGTTGGTGACAGAAAGCTCTCAGATAAACCTGGGGAAATCTCACCAATGCCTGTGTATTAGCTGTAATGTACGTGTCAAGGCTCACAGCTTTCTCTCCAGAGAAATATTCCAGCACCAATCCGCATTGTAAGCCAGTCACACATTAATCACATCTTCTCCCTGCCCTAGCTGTAGGTACTCACACACAGGAGCTCTGTGATCTTCCGTAATCTTCAGGCTCCTTTGCCGCTTTTCAGATACACCTCTGTGCTGTCCTACCCCGCCTTTGCTCCATCCCTCCCATCACACAAAATTACATGCTCCCAAATCAGCGTAGGACACAGAATAGCCCCATCCCACCGCCATTCATCTGCCGCGGCTCATCCCACAGCACTCGCAGCCTGGGATTTGATACAGTACATCCCACAAAATGCAGAGCAGCTTCCATTTCCACAAAGTCAGAGGGAGCTGAGGATGCTCAAAACTTTGTGGGCCGAGGATTGTAAATTAGCCCGTTTTCGGCTGCTTGGCATGGCAGGAGCACAAAGGGTGTTAACAACCTTTACACTTTAAATAGCCGGTTATTTCCCTGCACATCTACAGTCCGTTCTTTGGACAGGTGCAGATAGGCTCTTTCCTCAAACTGAAAGAGGAGAATACCTCTGCTCCACTCAGCCTGCTGCCCAGAGAGCACAGGGAACTGCTACCACACCTAGCAGTGGTAAAGGTTTGGAAATGGCTACTTCGAGCAGAAGGAAGCCAGCTGAACCCTTCTGTTCAGATCCCCTCCCAGTTTGGTGTAAGGCTTTCCAGCTCTCCTGCTCAGATGTTCCCTGTCAGATTCTCCGTCTCCTAATATCGGTGAGACAAAAGTCTGCTGAACACAAAAAGCTGCCGAAGGAGGGAAGGAGCAGTATGAAAAACGGCCCCGTTTGTTTTTAAATGCAGCGCCGCTGCGGCAGAGCTGCAGCCGCTGCCCGGGAGCGCTGCAGGGCGCGGAGCCGGCCCCGAGCCAGGGCTCGCCGCCCTCCGGGAACCAGGCTGCCCCTCTTTGTCAGCAGCTGGGGCTTTCTGCTGCCGCTGTGCAGAGGAAAACCTTCACATTCAGCAGGAAAACAGGAAGTTTTGAGGGGCTTTGCCAGTCTGCTGAGAATAGGTGCCTGTGAGTGTATCCCGATGCGTTTACAGAACCTTGCAGCTAAAAGGAAAGGGAAATCCCACTGGTGCCTTTGCATCAACATTCAGGGGAGCAAAAAGGGACCTGGCAGAAGCAGCTGGGTGTGCTTTATAGCAGCCACTTGAGCCAGTTTACTCCCTTTGGAAAATCAACTTTGCGAGAGGATTCCTGTCCGGTCTCCCTGTGTTTACAAGGCATTTTGCTTGTTTGTGTGATCATTTCCACTTAGCTTCGGGAATACTTTGCCATTCTTTTCCCCGATGGTAGATAGGAAGGAGCATGGGGACACCAGGGCACCCCCAGAGAGGTGATGGCGTATTCCTCACCCCTGCCCTAACCCCGGGATCCCCCATGGGAACAGTGCGTGGTCCTTGGCAAAATCACTCACAGCTCCAGAGCCACCTCCCTGTTCTCTCCTGAGCGCACAGCTGATCCAGCCACCAGTGGCCCTTGGCCAGGAAGGGTTTTTTCCACCTTAAATAGGACCGTTATATATTAGTCCTTTCATGAGCTAGCAGGCCAGGGAATAAGACAAGAGGGTTTACTGACATAGCTTATTTAGCTAGTTCAGACCCTAAATTTGCACAAGTTCTCTAGCTGCTTTTCTCCAAAGTCAGTAATAGGGCTTGGCAGAGATTGTGGGTTTTGCTGGCAAAGTCAGCCTTTTTGTGTGAAGGAGGGAGGAGTGGGGAAACCCAGACTGCTGTGCTCACTAGGTCAGGGAAAAGAAAAAAAAAGAAAAAAGGAAGGAAAAAAAAGGAAGAAAAAAAAAAAGAAAAAAGGAAGAAGGATGAGACAAATGGGACAGAATTACAAAGGGAAACTGAAAAAAAGATCGTTAGGAACAGGAAAAGATGCGAAGGTGATTAAGGAGAACAAGACAAACAACAAAATAAGGTAGCACTAGCAGGTTTATGCAAAGGAGATCTAATTATGGGTGGCTAAATCCTCCAGGACATTAATATTCCATCGTAATGTGTCTAGTTTCCTCCTTTCCAGACATGGCAGGGAGGAAATGAGAATCACTTAGATACACTGTTTAATGAGCAAATGATGGACGATCACCAAATACAGCCTGCCTGATAAGTATCCATTAGCTTAAACTCGCACAGTAAATCTGTGTGCAGCTAACGGGACTGCCTCTTCCAACGCTACAGCAAAACTTAATGTAACTGCAGCTACAGAAAGGGAGTCTTGTAAATAAAAATCTCATCTTGGTGAGACAAGAAAGACTGCAGGACATACATAATGGCTAATCACAGCCCTTCCCACGGACCGCACACCTGACTCACAATCCAGGGCATATTTATTCCCAGTGCTCATATTTAGTTTTTGTGTTTTTAATTCACATACTTCACTGGAGACATATTTCCCATCCAAATCTATTATGTAAATAAATACGAGGGTTAGGTGTAATAAAATGCAGTCAATGTTTCAGGTTGCTCTCAAGATCAACGTCTTATACATGCAATACATTAGGCTTGTAGTTTTTAAAACTGGGCTTGCAGACACCCCACGATAGATTTGTGATCAATACCCTCACTGATGGTTCTTACAGCTTGTCATTGAACATTAATCCCTAAAGAGCAGGGTGGATTTTTTTCTTTTTCTTATAATTGCAATACAGGGTGCTTGATCTCTGAAATGTTCAGCAATTTAGAAGTTTCTTCTGCTTTTTATGCCCGGAGTTTGCCTGGCCATGAGACTGGTGGGGTGCACCCCACCCAGCTCAAGCAACCCAGCCCACTGACAAGGAGCTAGTCACCCTACACCCATGGACAGGGATAGGGGACAGTAGCACTTGGCTGCCTGTGGGTGCACTCCTCGCTGTATTTCTAAGGCAACTGTCACCATAGTGTCTGCACCTTCTTTCAAAAATAGATCTACTATGAGTAAACAGGCACTTTAAAGCTCAAGTGAAACAAAACAGGTGAATTCAGTATTCCCCATGCTGCTCATAAAATCATGTATTTTACTTCAGCAACCAAGGGCTTAAATATTCTTGTTCCATTTGGAACGCTGCTGGATAACAGAATCATATACATATTGAAACCCTAACAAACCAAAGAAAGGAAAGTAGAGGAAGGGGAGATTAACACGTTTACAATTCATGGCCAGGACTTTGATTCCAAGAGCCAAATTTGCAAGTTGTGAAGTGATTCCTTTCTCTGCTAAAAATGCCAAAAGCAGGCTGAAGTTACTCAAAAACAAGATGATGCCGATGAAAGTAACAGGCCAGAGGTGGGTCAATGACCCAGCAAGTATAATGACCAAGCTGTTACTCAAATACTTGCAATATCTTACACCTAAACCTGAAGTTTGCAGGAAGAAGTTGTACTAGTGAAGGCTCCACTGCCACCTATGCACTTCAGAGCACAGATATCTCAGGAGTGAAGGTACACAAATCTCAGGTATCACTCAAGACAGTATTTGCAAACACGTGGAACACGGGGCTGTGTGTTGGAAGACAGCAGACCTGCAGCTGGCAGAGACAACGTGCACACGGCAGAGTTCAGCTGAAGGGATGGCACAGGCCAAAGGGATGCCAGAAAGGCCTTTATTGTTCTTGAACAAAAAGAAATGGCTACAATGAAATTAACTTTAAGAATGAAGTCAAAGCACCATGAAATTCAAATACCGGGCTTTGCACAGAGAATGCAGGGTCTCACCAAGTGAGATTTATTGCAGGCTTTGCTTCTCTGGGGAAGAAAAAAAAAGGGACGGGGTGGGGTGGGGGGGGGGAAGAGCACTATTTTTACATTAGGGCTATAAAGTTTCTCTATATGCAGGACACCTAATAAAATCATTTACATGTGCTGGCTCTTTCTTGAGGCAGCTAATCAGCATGCTGAAAGGTTAACATTTAACACAGACTAATGACACGAAGAAGGCAAATGTTCTGAAAATAATCTACATAAACTTTTATATGGAAACAGGAACCAAACCAAGGAAGAAGGGAAATAGATAACCAAGATCTGCAGACAGGCAGTGGGGCCTAACAACTTACACTACCTCTTGCTCTGGTAAAGCACACAAGGAGATTTAGGTGCACCGGCAAAATGAGTATACCCTGCCTGGGACTGCAGGCTGCTCCTCATTGGTACTGTCACCCTTCTGAGTTCTGCTTAGTCAAATCCATCGACCAACTGCAGTTCTGTAACAAAAAACAGCACTGTCCCACCTGATATGGTCAGACCAAGAGCCACATCCCTCCAGACCTTGCTGCCCTGGACAGCAAGTAGCCTTTTCCTTTCCTGCAGCAAGGAGCTGCAATCCTCCCCAGTTCATCTCATCATCACCATAAATCAAGTCCCATTTCACAGCTACTTTACCACTATTGATTTTTCATCCAGACCCAACAGAAGCAGATGCTATGTCTCCCATTTCACATGATCTGAGTTGTTCCAGATGACGGGGAGACCCCAATTTCCAGACTTAGGTTCGAGGTAGAGAGTTCAAAGCCCATGAAAAATGCACACTTGGAATTGTGATAAAAAGAATAGAAAATTACTTGAACAGCAGCAACTACCTTGAGGGTCACTGATGAAATGGTAAAGCACACAACCAACTCTACTCTTACACAAGTTTAAGTCTCTTACTTCATAATTCTTCAAAGTAGGTTTTACTATGTTATGCCTAAAGTCCTGGTCCCAGGTGCAGTGAGCTCCAGCGGGAGCAGAGCTGCTGTACCAAACCCTTAGTTTAGCATCAGGTTCCCCTCCACAAATACCCCATTCAGCACCCAGGGCTATAAATCACGGCTGGGGAAAAAAGAAAAAAAAAAAAAGTCTTTGACGAGATTTCTACACCTCAGTCTAAAAGAAACAAAACAACAACAACAACAAAAAAACACACACACAATTTTTGTAGTGCAAATCCTTCAAACTTGGAAATGGTTTCACTGGTGAAGTATGTTTGCAGCATAGGTAGCACAGGAAAAGGAAAAGAGAGGAGGCTTTTCCTGACCGGCCATTTTAATTAGAGCTATGTGGGCTTGGAAAAACCCATCTGGTGAGTGGAGTTATTTCCCTCCCTCACTTCTCTGAAAGACCAAATTTTCAAATGCTAAGTACACCAGGCTGCCAGTGCACCTTCTTTAGTGCTGTCCCGGGCCATCACAGGGGATCAAGCCCTTGATGGCCCAACAGCTCCAGCTTTCCTGAGCAAGTGGGGGTTTCGACAGGCGTTTGGAGGCGTTTTTTTCTCAAGCAAATAGCTCGCTGTGGCTCTTTTGTGTATGCAAGCATATGCGTGTGTGTGCCTGTGTGTGTGGCAATGCTCCCCAGGCTCGCTCATTTTAATGCTGCTTTCTCCCCAGATGAAAATATACATATTCTTATTAAGAGAAAAAAAATGTGCAAAGTATAAATTTGCATCTCTGATCATTTCTGGTTCATAAATTGTATTTTAATAATAAAACAATATACTCTTCTGTACTGCTTCTTAAATACTAATAGTAAAGTCTGTCATACTTGTACACGAGCCTAAATGTTTTATACCATTTGCGTGTTCCTTCATCAAAACAAACACTGTAAAGTGAACTATAGATAAAAGGATAAATAAAAGCAGGTGCAAAGCTAGTACATGGAAAATCCTGCCTCCTCCTTTTGATCCACATGAGTGGATACCTCACACTTTTCTACTGATGAATTTTATTGCACAGGTTAAGGGAAATATTCTCCAGCTGAGATTCTTCCTACTAGAAAGACTGTAGGCTGCATTAAGGTGAAAGAGATTGCAATGAGGGAGAGAAAGTTGCATATATCACACATAGCCCTTTATAGCATCAAATTTAAGTTGCAGAAAAACCAACTCGACCACCTTAAAGTGGAAACTAATATTTTTTATGACCCCTTAACAACCTGTCCTTAGTGCTAACATACCCTAAGTAAATTTCAACATCTTGTTATACGTGTAGTTTATTTTAAACAAGACTAAAAGGGGAACACAGTTCTTATTGAAAATTGGCACACACACAAAGAAAGGGGGAAAGCAGGCTTTTAAAACTTTATCCTAAAGCATACTTTTTTTCTTTTCATTCCTATTAAACCTACAACCCTTACACTGAAATGAAACATAGAAAGAGTTTCCAAATATTTTATAATTCTGAATGGATTTCCCCAGTGTAACAGTAATAATATTTTTACAGTTAAAAGATCCACTGATTTAATAAGTGTGATTTGTGTATTTAGAAAATTCATTAGAGCAGACATTCCCCAACATTTTTCGATTTATTTATTTATTTAGCCTAATTTGGGTACACTACTTCAAAAGAACGCTTAGAGCTTCCCAGTTCCTTAGTCACTCACTAATAACATCTAATAATTAATAAAGACATGTAAATTCTTAACTCCCAGAACTATTCCAAACTTACTATCTGTACGCTTCATGTCATGTCTCACTTATAGATATCTGCATTACTTTGTTTCATAAAATGCTGAAGGGACACGTACTTATCTTGCTCTCCACCAAGAGTGAATATTCAGGCATGATGCAACCAAAGCAAAACTAAGCCGAAGCCTGAGCAAAGCTGTCCTCCAGGAGCCCACAGGAGTTTTGCAGGCAACTCTGGAGGTTTTTAGCTGGTTTCACTGCATGGTCGTGTCTCTTCTGCAAATGCCCAATGCCCACAGGCCTGAGTAAGAGCACCTTTGCTGGTGTGCACGTGCCTGTGGCACCTACGGGGGATGTGACTTCTTCAGCCTCCATGCAGAAATGCAAGGGAAGGGTCAGTGAGCACTTTGGGGTAGTACCAATTTTTACAAGTATTTGGGAGCCAGGAGGGAACAAACCAGGCAAATGTGCAGCTGTGACATGGAAAGGAAAGGCCTGATTTAAATGCGATGCTTGGGACAGTGATTCCAAGTGTACCTGCAGAAAAAAAGAGGGCATAAGCAAACACCCTCATCCCCCTTCATAAAGCCACCAGCCCGCTCAGCCTCTGCCTTCAGAGCTGCTAAAATCCCTATCCTATGGGCAGAGACCATGAGGAATAATATTAGTTCAAACTATCTTTTCTTGGAGGCAAATTGTGTTATGTCTGCTTCTCTTCAACAAGTGCTCCTGTCAGGGCTTTGTGTTCTGCAACATTTCCTTGTCAGAGCTATTTGCTTGTTTTGATTTCAGGTCTTCTGTCGGGAGGAAGACTGCCAAAACCCTAAGTTCTGTCTCCTACAAGTGCTTCTAAGCCTGGGAAATGGGGTGTGGCTCGCCAATACATCAGCATAAGTTTACTTATAGAAATGTAGCTTGCATAAAGCTTTGTATTTAAATTTCATTGGACTAAATGAGTGAGATTCAAAAGAAGAAGGAAAATAGCCCTATTTCCAAACAGAGATAGAAAAAAAAAATGCACAAAAGCACCTACCTTTCAAAACAAAGAACTTCCAACCTAATCAGTATGAAAAATGCTCAGATTTTACAGTCAAGATAAACAGGGTTACTTATCTGAACTAATGTTTTTTCCCAGGCAAATTTCATCTGTAGCCAATGGGTCAGGAAAGCAGATTTCCTCTGCAAATTTTTATGACATCTGAATACATTTCCTATGCACACTTATATTTTTCCCTGTTGATGAGGTTTTGCTGTCCTTTTCTTGATTTTCTGATAGAATTACATAATTTGATGGAACTCCTATGGTAAATAAAAGCTGTGTTCGTGCTTGGTCCATGCTTACTCATGCTTCACAATGCAGTCCTGCTTTGGCTGTGCACACATCAGTACAGAAACCACTCTGAGTCACACTGACAGAGGAACTGCCTAAGCAGCACTACAGCAGAGAGGGGATCGACCGCCCACATCCCTCCTGCACCAGTTACGGACACTCCGATGTTCTGGGAAACCATCAGTTTGGATTAGTGCTGACTGGTTTCAAGGATGGGCTGTTAAGGTGAACATCACTCAAGTGTATATAAAACTTTCTATATTGATCAGAAAGCCAACCCTGTAATCGATAAAGGCGCAGACATCCTTTCTCCTCCATCATGCATTAATCTGTCTAAAAATGTGAAATCATCCTTTTTTGTTAAGATAAGGTTTTGTGATAGTCTGTCTAGGAAGCAGCTATTCTACTATGCTACGGGAGGCTCGACCATACCCCTGACCTCCAGCTCTTCCCATGCCAGCCCTTTGGCATCAGCCAGCACTGCCCATGCCAGAGCCTTCCTTGTGCACTGGTTAGTGCTGGTACCTCTGTGGTGAGCTCTTTGCCACAGCTGGCTCTGGGTGGACAACCCTGAGCACACCTCTGTCTGGATTTCCCTGCAGACTACTAAAATCATCCCTTGGATTCAAATCCAGGGAAATGGGGTGTGTTCTTCCACATCTTTTTGGATAAACTAGGAACATTTTATTTTAAATATAAGCAACATTGCACTTGCAAGCTTTTCACTTCAACATACAGCCCAAAACCAAGGTGGGATGTGTTGGTACACTGTGCTACCACTGTGAGCCTCCATGTCTGCTCACCAACAGCTCCAACATATGAGACTAGAAAGCCTGAGGTGCTAAGGTATTTAAAATTATACAGCATCTTAAGTCCTATTTAAAAGTCATGGTTTATTTTTTTGGCAAAGAGAATTACTAAACAACTTTCAAAAACAGGACATATAAGTAGCTCCTATTGAAGCAGGAACAGCAGTAGATATTGTGCTCAAGCCTGGACATTTTTGTTCATCTCTTTACAGTACAGAACACCTAAACAAGATGACACTTGTTTCAATTCCTTAAACCTTGAGAAAAAAAAAATAATTCCTCTTTTAAAATAATGATCAACAGATATTCATTCAAAAAATCTAAACACACTTGCTTTTAAAATAAGTTAATGCATTGTTGAATAAAAAAAAAATTTATTCTTTTTCACATCTGTGCACATATGATAAATGCTGTTCAAGACCACAAATCAGCCTCCTAAAATACCACACGTCCACCCACCAGCTGAACCTGGAGATTGCTTTAAAAAGTCTGTTTCTGGCCTACTGGAGTCAGTGGAATTTTGGAGTGAATCCTTCTCTTCTAACCAGACTCATCACTTATTTACGTGGAAGTAATGAGACCATAAAAGAGGCAGCAGGGTAATTATGTACAGCCCCAGTGCTTACTGGGTACCCTCAGAAATGTGACTTGCACTCCGAAAGGACCAAGAGCGGAAGGGAATTTGGAAAGCAACTCCAGGGCTAGCAGGAGGTAGATCAGCTCACTCCCAGCTCCCCCTTTCCAGCTTCACCCCTCCTTCCCCGCTCCTTGGATGTCCCACCACAGTAACCCCATGGACAAGTGCAGGAATGAGTGATTGAAGTTGGCTACGTGTTTGCCAAACGCTTGCTTTTCCCCTGAAACAACAGGTACGTGCGAAGAACCAACCTACCAAATCTGTAACTTCAGGAATAGCTTTCAAAAAACCCTTCTGCTTCAGCAGCAGTGCAGGACCACCTTCCACATGTCTTGTGCACTTGAAAATAACCACCCACAAGTGGCTTTGTAGGCAATGACACCTTCTGAAGTGTCGCTAGCTGCAGCGTGCTGACATAGCTGGGGTTGTAGTATCACATTATTCAAAGACAGCAAGTTAACATCATTTACTCTTTAACTGGAACCAAGATAGGTTAATACCTCCATCACTGTTGTGCTGTCATCAAAGCACCAGCCCACAGGTTAAGGACCAGTGAAAAACCCCAAACTTCTGGCAGCCAAGGATGTTTCCAAAACCAAAATGAGAGAGCTTTTAATAAGTCAAAAATACAGTGCAATGGTTTGCAACAGCAGCTTTTCATTTCAGCGAGTTTATATTACAGTCTATGTCTCCTTGAGCTAAGAGATCGTTTGTTTAAATTGCTTGATTACACGTAATGATCCTTCCCTTATAAAACAAGATTCAACATTGCCACTGGGGGAGAGGGCGGAAACAGCACAGAAATTTAATGAGAAAGAAAAAATATCATACAACTCTTGCTGTAATAAAACATTAGGAGAATTTTTACTTGGGTGTTGAAAAAAAGCGAAGCTAGAAATATGTTTTACCCCAGCTATTAACACTAACTCTTCATTCAACAGAGTATAATGTACAGCTTTGATCAAGCTATAGGATCCACATGCTCACAAAATATTTAACTTTAAATACATACCATGGAATTAGTCTCCAACAATTTATGCCATCACCTCCTGCCACTTTATGTTTTCCTAAACCCTGGAGTCCAATTCACATATGTAAGTCAGATTATTTTATTTTTAACCTAACAGGGATTGGAAATAATTTATTTCAAATGCCAGAAAGTGTATGGTTTCAAAGTAGTCTTTTGCACTTTTATGGAATGAAATGAGAATAAAAATTTGAATTTAATAAAATCTGAGAGCTGGAAAAGTAAAATCATTTACCAGCAACTTGGAAAGCAGCTTACACATATATTACAAAAGTTTTCTGAGAATGTCCCAAAGGGCAGACAGGAAAAATAAAAGCTTACCTATTAGCCTAATTTTTATTCTGTAACTTTTAAGAAGAAAAATACGGATCTTGTCTCTCTACACTTAATTGAGCTTAACTGAAGGAAGAAAAGATGGGCCTGCTCCCAAATGAGCAGAGACTGATAGAAAGTGATGTGTTTATCTTGTTGAAATCATTTACCAGTCTGGATCCTCCCACTGCTTCCCAGAAGCAGCTCCTGGTTGCCCACCCTCATTAGGCTGATTTCAGCTTTTCCTAAGAGGAGGAGGAAGCACAAAACCACTACAGACCTTCTCCTCTTTGCCAGATGGTGAGTGTTGACCTCCTGCGTGTGGAGGTCTCTGGAGCAGAGGGTGTAGGGACTGCAGGTGAGGTGCCCTGACTGCCACTGCCCCGCAGGATTCGTTGCTGATTTCTGCTGCCTGGGGACACACAGCTCCTCTGCAGGAGCAGGTTCTACAGGGGATCCCAGTGAGCAGAGGACAGCAGCAAACACAATGCTGAGAGGGCTACTCAATATAACAAGAGATTCATCTCTAAAAAAAAAAAAAATAAAGAATTAAAAAAGTCCCAGTACAATAATCTCTCCATTATTCCTGTTTTATCATGCTCTTAATTCTGAAGACCTTCTGTTTCTGCAGGACTAGTCAGTTCTTAATAAAAGTTATTTCTCATTTAATTAAATCTAACATTTGCATATTTGACAAGAACAGGAAACGCTGGCTGTAAATACACTTTCTGACCACCCAGCCTCACTCATCCACAGCACAGTGGCTGCACTATGAGGAGGGAAGACCACAAGTGAGAACAACTGAACTTTTGGAGAGAAGTCTTGGGGATGATCTACATTTAAACACACAAACCCAAGAAAGACATACCTTTTGTAGCATCCCTTCCTCTACCCACCCCCATGAGATGTTATCACTCCTGGGCAACACTCATGGGATTTGTCTGTGTGTCCAACAACACAAGGTGAGAAAAGGACAGAGATGTTCATGAGCCACAGTGAATATGCATACATGGAAGGGTGAACCATTATTAGATGTCACAGCTTTCACTGTACATTTTCATGGTAACTTAAGAGAACAGCTGCATTTATCCCAAACACAGATATTTCTTGTGCTACCAGCCAGGCCATTCTTTTTCTTAATTTATGTCAGCTCAGTGGTCTCTGCAACCAGGCACTTGGAAACAGGATGCACTTACAGACATATTTGCTCTAGGAGATATCACAGATTGATATGCAGATGGGTACCTTCAGTGTAATATTTCAGACATGGCAGAAGTATATGTAGGTGTCTATGCATGTCTGTACACATATCTGTGACCCTTTTTTTTTGTTTGTTTTTGTAAGCAGAGAGTATCTGATTTGGGGATCTATTTGAAGTTTTTTTATTTGACAATCAGGTTTTACACTGTCAACTAATACTTTTTAAAACTTAAAGTCAGTTCCTGGCTACAGTCTGCTTTTCCAAAGCAATGGATGATGGATACTGTGTGTCCCACAAGGCAGAGATTGAAAATGGCCAAAAGATCATTTTCACCCCGTTTTACAGCTGGGATTTTGTGTGTCACCACGGCAAGGCAGGACAGTCACCTGGGGCAGCTAAATTTTTCTACACTGTCTTGCTTTGACAACAGAAGGCTTCAAAACAAAAAATATTGCCATTCAAGAGTTGCAACAGTGTTTCAAGTGATTCTCCACCCTATGGTTGCTAAACATTTACACTTTTAACTTAATAGACAAAAAGGAATAAATAATAAACAAATAAGTACCAAAGTACCCAAAACTACAAACAGCCATGCTTGCAACCTTAAAGAAACCCTCTTTCCCTGCTGCCCAGCAGGTTGCCCTAGCTGTGCTGAAGCCAAACTGCTGGAAGGAGAGCACAGCGCTGCAGTGCCAGGCAGGAGCAGGCATATAACCCTGCCTGACACGGGCAGGAGAGCCAGAGAACAGCCACCAGGGCTGCTCATCATCCTCCCTTCTCATGGTAGAGTGTAACAAACCTAACTGTGCCTCCACCCCAGCTGATACACAGCACTGTTTCTTGTGGGCTAACGCGCACTCATCCACATCCATATTAACATGGGTATTGGTACCCAAAAGGGCAGCATCTTCCTCTTCCCTTTTATTGCTCTTTTTATCTCAATAAACAGTGTTATTAAGCATATTTCTACCAGACTGATTTGTGTTCTCCAGGTGTTTTAAGGTGCGTAGCAGTTTAATGTTGAGTATGAAACAGAAAAATTAACTATACTGCCAACTTCCCAGTAGCGATGCAAATATATGCCTTAAGAGATATACCCAGGCTTAAAAGGTGATAAATTAGCTAAGCAGAGGAGTCTATCTTCATTAAGTTTGACTTCCAAATACTAAAGATGGGAGTAAATCACCCCCTGTTGCTGTGAGCAGAGCCAAATTAAATTTTAGCTGTTGCCTCTCCTTCCACAGGCAGAGCTCACTTGGAGATGCTGAAGGCCACCCATGGGCCCACGGTCACACACAAGTGTCACAACCAAAGCCAGAGTAGGGGGCTCCAGCAGCACTGAGGAAACTAAGGGGTAAAACACAGTAGTGGTAAAACAGCTGCTTATTAAGACTCACTCTTTTTAGGTCAGTGTTGTTTAAATCAACACCTTTGGCTTCACATGCTGGCTCATGTTAAGGAAGTAAATCCCAATGTCCTCCCTGCTTTATATCTAGCATGTGGGACAGGCACGGGACAAGCTGAACTCCCTGGCTCTGGGGAAGTGCTTGGTGTGCAGGCAGGGCACATTTGGTAGGTTCCATAGCATTTTGCCAAGATACCAAAACTCACATTTTGTTGCTTCTCTGTTACTTGGCCACTCACACCATGTAGGAATGAGTAAGTAAGGCTGCTGAGCAAATTTTCCCCCCTTGATGTACAAAGACAGAAGGCGTCATGTGCCACCACCGCCCACCTGGCCAGCCACCCTGCCAGCCCCACTGCCCTCACAGGCAGGCAGGGGACCAAACTGTTGACTTTCTTCCCCTCTGGCCACTTTGGGAACCAGAGGTCCCATCTCCCCAAGTCACAGAAGCTGGGCACAGCAGATGCAAGAAAAAAAAAAAAATCCCCCAGCTCCTGGGTGGAACAGGCTGGGATTTTGCTGCCGTGCCCTAGAAGATGCTCAGCACTCCTGCTGTGGCTCCCTGTTGAACTCCCTACCACTGGTCAAGCAGCAGCAGTGCTGCACAGAGCAGGCATTTGCCCAAACCGTCCAGGAACAACACCAAGCCAAAAAAGGAAAATCAGAATTAGCAGCACTCAAAGGTGCTTGGCGGGGCTGGACAGCCTGGGCAGCACGGCTCCCTGCGAGTCAGGGGCACTCTGAACAGCAGAGAGCACGTCAGCACTCGGGCAGTGGTGGATACCAAATTACCAGCCTTGAACAAAATACAATTTGAGAAATAATTATCTGCACTGTGAAACACTGTGATAATTTCAAGTATTAAAAATGTAATCTTGCATATTAAAATGAATTTACTAAAACCAAATCAATAACTCAGTGTCCTCTGAATTTCCTCCAGACAGCTAATTTAATTAATCTTTTTGTTCACTTGGATATAGATTTTAGATTTGCATTTTGCCATCACAAACGAGCTTGTGCAATAGTACAAGGTTCCACAAAGAAAATGAATTTTTACATGGATTGGATTTCATTCCCTTGGCTGAAATTCTGATCACTGAGCAGCAAGAACGCTGCTGTAGCACACAGGATGTCACTCAGGATGTGACAGTTTCCTCTTGTTTTAAACTACTTTAAAAAAAAAAAAAAATTCTTCTCAAATTAGCAACAGAGTATTGCTTTTGATTAGCAGCAGAGAGGCTGTGAGCACACTGGGCCCAATTCAGTTACTCTCAAGTTCTGCTCTTAACTTTGATGGAAACTAAATGGGAATTAAATTCAGTGCAGTAGAATCAGTTCCTTGAAACGCAGTTACGGTGTTAAGCCTGTGACTGCAACTGTGCTTTTCCTCTCTGAACCCCTGTGTGCTGCCACAACACCCCAGTGCCTGCTCGGTGCTGTTGTGTGTCCCAGGGACACACATCTGGAGCCAGACACTGCTCCAGATGCTGCTCCCTCTGCATCTCTCCTGGGCACAAGGTCCCAGCACTGCAAGGGCACAGGTGGGCAGGAATCACTCGCCTGAGGGGCAGGGACCTCCCCAGAACTGGGCAGGGGTGGCCAAAGGAGAAAACACCCTGCCCTGTGCCTTCCAGAGGGTACAATAACACATCCCTCCCCCTCTTTTAGAGCTGTGCCAACTTCATTGTTGCTGACTTCTTTTGCAACACTGAAGTAAATAAGTGCGGTGGTTCAGACCCCATACTGAGTTTTGGGGGCAGTACTTGAAAGAATTTGGCTCACACTGCTTTTATCAGGGTCCTATCCTCTCAACCTGTGCAATCTTGATAACTGAACTTGAGAGGGTCACATCCTGTATTGCTTCAAAACTCACTTACCCTTGACTCTCCTATGTTTGTCTTGGTAGAACTTTGCTTGAATAACCCATTTGTTGGGCTAGCACAACATTTTGCTTGGCTTGCAAGCTTTATCTGGTTAAATGCACATTTCCCTCATTTCATTTTTTGATCATTTTCTTCTCCAGTCATTTAATTGGACTCACAAAGATGTTTGCATAAGTTTAAATGAGGCATAGTTAGAGCTTTCAAAAGTACATATAATTATGCACACCTACGGACTCTAAATAAAAAACAAGACTACACAAGAACTGATCCTGAAGAGCCCAACAGGAGATCTGCAAAGTTTTGGTTAAACACCAGCAACTGCGTATTTGGAGCTTATAGCAGATAAAGGACTTTAACAGAATTAGGCAACGTAGGTACCATTTTCATATTGGTATCATCACACTGCCAACCAAATCCAGCACAGTGCTGCAGCAGCTGAAGCTGTAGAGTTTGGCCTGTCCCTCTCCAATGGTAAAGATGGACTTTGCCCAGTGCTGTAAGAACATCTAGTGCATCCACACGTCCCATACCTCTTGGAAACTGTAGTGGGAACCTCAGGGTTAGCAGTGTTACAATGCAGCCAGCTGAACCCAGAAAGTTTTGCAGAGGAAAAGTCTGATAGATGAATACAACCCAAAGTCCTAAAATTACTATCCCAGAAATCAGTTGTACACCCAGAAAGCGAGGTGAGAGACCTTGTCTGCCTAAAGAAAGCAGGGGGGCCACAAACAGTCTCAGAGCAGCAAAAATCAATCCTGTGCACTAAAAAGGACAAAGGGGACAGGGAAGACACCACAGAAGGAAGGGCCAGGTTGACCAGCTTCTCCCAAAAGAAGGGCAAGTCTTTCCTTGGAGCTGAAGCAGCAAGGCAAAGGTCAAGGCAGGAGACAGAGTGTATGTCAGCTGGGGCATAAAGTATTGCAGAGGGAAAAAAATAAAAAGAGAAAGGAAAGGAGGACTTGGCGGGACAAAATCTAATCCTGCTACTATTAGGGATTACAGGACCTCTGGGTCAGCAACAACTTGAGCTCAGCTCTACTGCAGCTACCTGTGCCATGCTGAGAGCTAAAACCAGAGCAAACAGCAGGTGCCACTTCATCGTTCCTGGCCCCTTCCCCACTGAACCCAGAGCAAGATGCACAGGAGCACCGAGGCACTTGGGAACCAACCAGAGAGACATCAGTCATCCCCAGGGGCCCTCTGCCTACCCTCCATAAATATTTTGCAGCTTAGAAAGTCAGCGGAGCCCACACCTGTCAGCAATCCCTGTAAACAGAAGAGACCCCGACAGGAACAGGCAGATCTTTTGTCTGTGTAACAAGAGCCCAAAAGGAGGAGCGAGGGTGGCAGTCGAGCAGGGCTGCACAGCCGCCCCAGCAACCGCCAGCGGACATCTCAGCAGCCCTTCTGCTGCAGCAGCACCGAGGTGCCGACCGGGGGAGGGGGAGGCAGCGAGACGGGACCCGAGGGGGTTTGCTGCAGTATTCAGACCTCGGGCTGGTGTGCCCCAGGGAGCGGCAGCGCCGGTATGTGGAGCAATTTAGGTGGAGGCTGACAGGCGTATTGCACACGGACTGAGACTGCAGTGCACCACCAAGGCTGGAAAGGGTTGTGCTGGTCCAGCTCTTCTCTTTGCAGCCTCATTCAAGCCCCGAGCGACAGGAGGTGCAGAAGCAGGAGGCCAAAGCAGTCCCCTCTCCCGGTCAGGTGTCTGCCTATGGACGGCTGCTGAAGGGACCCCACCATCAACACCTCCGGCAGATGGCCACCCCCTGGCCTCACACCACCCCTCACAAAAATTACATAAATTTAAAGAAGGCAGAGAAGGAGGGGGGAAAAAAAAGAATAATAATAAAAAAAATCAGGATCATTTCAGAGCAGTACAAATAGGAGGCTCCTCTGGCTGCAGGAGGAACCAGCTGATGCAATTATCCTGGCGGCCGCCAGTAGACCATCTGCCCGGCTCCCGGGTTGCTGTTGTTGCAGTCTCAGCGGGGCTCGCTCCCAGAAGAGCGGGGCCCCGCGGCCGGGAGGGAGCCATCTGCCCGGCCCCGGGCTGTTCGTGCCGCACACCGCGGGGGACAGCCCGGGAGCCAGCCCGCTGCCCGACGGCCCCGGGGCACGGCCACGTGTGTCCGACCGCGGCCAGGGCTCAGTGGCCGGAATGGGCAGCTGCGCTGTATTTCCTGCAGGGTATTTGCTCGTTTTCCCTTACACAAACCGGTTGTGTTTCTAGAGTATCTTCGTGCCAGCTTGTGTTTAGGTGTGCGTGAAGGGAGACTGGGGCATCCCCTGTCCTTGAGGAGGTGTGCAGACACTGAGGAACCAGTGACTGCCACCCCATCCCACAGGGCTGCCTCGAGGCTGAGCCCCAACTCTGTACTCCCCATGATTTATGCCACAGTGAGGGCGATGTCTACCACCTTCATCTCTGTTTTGCCATTTCTACATTTGTCATTAAAACACAAGTAGAAAATGACACCCAGAGGGGAAGGGATGAGCTCTGTCAAGGAAACCTGATGAGCATGTCGGTCTGCTGACTTTCACTTCCCTGGCAGGTAGCTAGCTACATTTACTAAGCCATGGCAGGTAAATTTGATCTCTCTGGAGTTTTTCCAGCTACACTGAGAGAGTTCTGTGGGGTGTGGGAAGTGCCCTCGATCATCCAGGGGTTGTGCTGGACATCACCTGGAGACAGGTTTCTGTAACAAGTCTGCTCTCACTAACAAGGTTTCTACAAACTTGTCAGGCTTGGACTGAAAGAGGCAAGAGAAGTTGTGGCAATTTTTTCATCCTTTTTAACTGTATCAAGTCCATATACCTCCTGCTGCCGCAGGCTCAGTCTCTGAGCATTCATCTGCGATCAGTCAAACAATCCAGAGTGCCCAAAAAACCTTACACTTTTTGACTCCCAAATTAATTGCCATTCAGAAAGGAATGAAGTAGAGAGGGATGCAAGGCTGTGCCAATCCGTCTCACCACCTCCCCAATACCAACAAGTCCCTGGCCACTGAGCACAGCAAAATTTGCCCATGGCCAATTTCCTGGGCGGTTATTTCAGGGCTGGCAGCTTCAGGGGGGATGCGGCCTAAGGGACAAAGTGCTTCTCCATCCCTTGCTCCCCACAACCAATACCAGCCCCATCTCATTATTGCACCTCCCTGCAGCCTAGTGCTTTCCTCTCTTTAAGTCAAAGCGTGTGACCTGCAGTGACAAGGCTGATGAACCCATTATGAAGGACTAACACAATACATGGGTTTAACTTATCAGACCACACTTACACTTCAGCTTTAATTTAGACAACTCCTGGAACTGTTGTCAGTCACAGCTGAACTATTTATGACTTGAAAATGGATAAAGGAAAGGGACCTCTGAACGTAACCAGGACTGGCCCAACCAGTCACCACATCCCCACTCCCATATGCTGCAGCCTCTCCTGCACTGCAAGCACTTGCCTGCATGAGGCTGTTCAGCATTTGCTGAAGCCTTCCCAGCTGACTTTGGTGTCTTCCCTCCTTTCACCCTGCTGCTGTTTGTAGAGGTTTGAGACTACAGCTACCACGGACCAGCACCCTCTACCACTGCTCTATGACACCAGCTCAGACTGGAGCACCAGAAAAGGGTAAATGCATAAAACCCCATTTCTGCCAGAAACCAGGCTGAAATGCTGCATGTGACCTCATTATTTAGTGGTCATGTGTGGTGACATAACCAAGGGGCAAATCCAGTGTCAAACCTAAGTCAGATTATGCTGTGTAATATACAATATCTTCAGATTCTCCCATCCTGTGCATTTTCAAGACCTCTTTCTCTTTTCTCTGTACCTTTTCCCAAAATGCACCTGACAGCAGTGATAGGCTGGGAACGCTGGGAACACTGGAAGTGGAGCTGCTGCACTGTGGGGAACCCAGCATGAGGTCAGGCAGGGACCTGAGAACAGTGTAACAAAGGTAAAAGTAGAAGAGAGTGGAATGTTCCTCACTGCATTTAAAGGAGGCTTATGGTTACAGATTTCTGAGCCTATGACAATGCTAATCTAGGGGCACCTGGGCAAAAACCACTCCAAATTTGATCAGCCTCCACCACGGTATGGCACGGTATAGAATGCAGAGGCACAGGGAATTGCTCTTGAATTTTAGGATGCAAATGGTTAATGTGACACAGTAAAAGCCATTCTCATTACAAGGATTCAAGGAATAAAAGGGGTTAAAATAACTTAAAACTGAAATCTTGTTCTCCTGTAGTGATCCAGGCCACTGTTAAAAGAGTGTAGAGGAAGAGACAAATTTTTCTTTACAAGGGAAAACAATAGTTTTGATACTGCAGAAAAACTTGTAGAGCTTCCCCTCTATAGGAAGGAAATTCTTCTCAGGCTTTGTTGGCACTGTCCCTACACTCCCTTCACTCTGCAATTTTGTGCTTGGGCCCACACTCATAGAGGGGACATGCAAGAGGACCCCAATAAAGGACATCATCACCCACCCCTGGTTATCCCTCAGTGCCCACACTGGGCAAGGGGCCCATGCACCCATGAACCATAGGGGCTGAGACCAGAGCAGTGATTCATTTTATTGCACAGACTGGAATAAAAACCTATTTTAAGATTTTTATATTCCTTCAAATAATGTTCTCATTGCTGTAGCTACCCAGCATAAACGAAATAAAAGCTCTGTAATCTCTAAAACACAGTACTTTTTTTCCAAAAGCATGGAAGTGGGGAGGGAAGAATGTACAAACCAAAACAAGCGGGTATATTTCTTGTGGGACCTGCACTACAGAAGAAATGCAAAGCAAGTCTCCCTTCTCCCTAGAGGGTCTTTTTTCAAGAGGGAGAATAATAATAATGTAGTAATAATAAGCACTTATATAGCGCTTTACATTTTCAAAGCGCTGTGTAAACATCAACTAATGGGACACAGTAGAATAAGTAGTGTCTAAAATGAGTTTATGTACTGCATTATATTTTTCTACAAAGTGGCTGGGGCTGTTTTTAAAATTAAATTCCCCCACATATTGATACTTGTGCAAATGAATCTCCTTTAAAGAAGCGCAACAAAAAACCATTTTTATCATTAGTTACACTCCACAACCTTCGTATTTCCAGATTTTGTCTCAAAGCAAATTGCTTAGGCAGTTTCATAGATGTAAAATGCATTTTGTTTAATAAGAATAGATCTGCTAATGAACTCCGTAGGATGATACATCAATACACTTACAGGCACATGCCAGTGTTTTCCAAAAGGAAGTCACATACAAGATATGAAATATTTCATCCAAGAAAGTTTTCATGAGAGAAACTAAGAAATACAGAGAGCTGGTACCATTGCTGCCTTGTGGACAGAAGAGCAGGGCAACCAGCACCTTCTTACAGATTGCCCAGCAAGGAAAAAAATCCCTATACTGCAGCTAGAAAGCAAGCATCACTTTCAGTTTTAGGGAATAGAATTAAGAGGAAAAACATCTTCTATAATAGGGGAGAATGAAACAACCACAAAGCAAAGCCAAATATTATGATCTGAACCATAATATTGGTGTCGCATTTTGCTTTTACCTATCCAGCATCTCACAGTATTTAATAAATTCACCCTAGTCTCCAAGGGATGAATGTTATATCCTCTTTGCATACAACTAAGATGGAAAATATTGAGAGAGAGGGGGGAGAGGAAAAAAATTAAGCGACACATGCTTATTATTCCAGGAACCATGGCAGAGACAGAAGAGAAGGCAGGAGGGGAGAAATATGATTCTGAGTCTCTTCTAACAGCCTTCAGTACCTTACTATTTTGAAAACTTTTCATTCTTTATTATCAATAATTTGCTTTATAGCAAACCCAGGTGCTTCTGTGGGGAACCACAGCCCAGCGTGCTGCAGCGTGTAAGCACAGAATGAAAAGGCTGCACACGACTGAAGAGATCGAGGAATGGTTTGGGTTTTTTTCTCATATTCTCCAGCTAGGAATCAAACACCAGTCAGGAATGGCATGCTGAATATATCTACCTTTAGGCATGCGCTTAACTGTAAGTATATGAGTAATCCCAGCGGTTTCAGTTTTGGGGATTTTAATAGTTGTATGGTTTTCATAACTACAGGAAAAACCCTTTCCAACAAACTGCCAGTGTGACTCCCTGTTGTACTACACCACAATTACTGGAACATATTTGGTATTTCTCAAGAGGTTCAGATAATGAAGAATCCTCCAAATTTTCTATTAGCCCAAACTTAGGAATTCTGCATCAGGGAGTTAACAGCAGAACAGACAATGTATGTTAGGTATTGTAAAAGAAAGAGAAAGAGAGACAGAAACACTTTTTTTAAAAAACAAAGATTTAAATTTTATAAATAAGGTTGTTTAAGAACCCAGACTGCAGTCCAACCAATGCTACTGCACAAGCAGGTAGAGTTAAAGATCTTACTCTCCTGTATTCCTTCACACAAAACAACGTTTCTTCATAATTTCACACCACAATGTTTTCCCAAATCTGAACAAGAGTAATAATAAATAGGAAAACACACAAGAAACTAGTCTATTTTATTCTTTGATGTGCTATTGGTTTAACATTGAATCACAAGCTTCTACTAAAAACCCACATCATTAGTTACACTTACAAGGAAATGTTTTTTTAAAAGCAAGGAAAGGTACAATGTTGTGGTTGCTTTGGGGTTTTTGTTTGTTGGTTTTTCTTCCTGGCAGACAGCCAATTCTTTTACTTCATGTGACTAAAAATAAGCAAACAGGGGGGAGGGAAAAAAAAAATACCTTCCTAGCAGGGAAAGCCATCGAAATTTGCCACTTCAGAAATAATCTAAGAACACAAACAAGCACAAGGCACCACTGCAACACTAAAGGCCAGGCTGGCCACCAGCTGGGTGGGCCCAAGGACACTGGGTGATTTGGGCAGCACAGGCCTTGTCCTTTGCAAAGTCACTGTGACATTACAAGCCCAGGATTGTGAGCCAGCCCAGGCAAGATGTTATGGGACACAGTGCTATTTGAGTCCAACACAGCCAAAGTTTGCCCATAAGAAAAGCGACTGTATAAAGTAGCCAAAAGAGCTGGGATTTACCATCATATCTCCTGTCATCCAAGCACAGGAGACAGTCCAGCCTCTGCCAAAGGACCAGCTGGCATTTAAGTGCCAGGATTAGCAGGAGCACCCACTTGGTGGAGTGGGCCCCACAGTGACACAGCCTGTGGTGTAAGCTAAAAGCAGAATAACAAATCTCCCTTTCCCTTGAGATACGTAACCTAATTTCTTAGTGGCATTATTTCTACTAAGTTAAAATAGAGGAGAAAATTGTTCTCCAGCAATGCTGCCTCACACAGGGCTGCTGCCAGCATCTTTCTCTGCTCCTGTGCTGGTGGAAGATGCCAACCAAACTTTGATCTCTGGGTGTCTTCCCTCCTCTTCATAGGACAAGCTCCCTCCCTCTCTGCTTTGCATTGCTTTCAAAGCACAGCTCCCTGCTTGGCTGGGAGTCCCATCCAGAGAGGGATGAGGAGCAGCCACTGCAGTGGGACAGCACACAGCACTCCACAGCAACATGATTCTCCCAGGAATAGCAGAGAGCAGCAAGCTCGAGTCTATGCTTCATCACTTCATGAACTTCTTCAGGCTGTGCTTGTGTGGTTTTGTATCCTATGCTTCACTACAGATTTCAGCATTTGCTTCAACCGTTGTTTCTTGGCCACAACTTCAGGGGTTTAGTGACCTGCCCATCAGCCCACTGCACCCCAAAATCCACAACCATTTTCCACATGAGGGGCCACAGTTCAGCCTCCCCAGCTGAGGTTCTTTTCAGAACCCAAACCAGTGACACTCAGACATTGCCAAGAAGGATTGTTCTGCCCTGCACCAACACACAAGACCTGTACGTGGCCACCACAGAACTACAGGGTTACTTCTCTGATGGGCTAGTGGGTAAAATCAGCTCCCAAAAGTCCTTTGCTAGGGAGGCAGCGGGACAAGGAGCCAGAAACAGAGGGGGAGCTAACCCCATCAGATCAGCCCCCACCTCATGGTGAGGAACTATGCTGGGCAGCCAGGAGGCAAAAACGGTTTCACTGTGAGCATAAGGTAACAGTGGCCTCAAACCAACCAGGATTCATGTCCATGCTCCCTCCCAGAGCAGTGGCTCTAACACATTCCAATTTGTGGACTGCATTTAAGCCAGGGAGTGGAATGTGTTTTTCCAACATGGCGATATCAAATTAAGAAAATGTTCAGAAGAAAACAAACCTGTTGGGATGTGCCTATAAAAGAAAATTGAGTCAAGCCAGCAGTAGACAGTAAGAAAGACAGAAGAGCAGATAAATTCTCTCTAATAAGAGCACAAACAGCCTTCAGCTTCCCAAAGCAGTGGGAGATTCCACCACATCTCCTCCCTGCCACTGCCTCAGCAGGTCCCACCATGGGCTGAGCAGTGGCTGAAGCTGGACTCTAAGCTCACCACCCTGCAGGCAGGCCATGTCCTGCTCCATCCTCCCGTCGGCTTCCTTCCCTGCAGGCACAACCAGGGTTGTGGTTACGCTCTCTGTAACTGCAGGGAACAAAACCAGCAAAGATTCAAAGGAGGAAAAACCAGTAAAGAGGCTTCAACTTGGGGAAGAGATCTACCTGCAAGTATTCTCTCAAAGAAAAAACACTCTCAAGCTCCCAGACTCCATGGCAGGAGAGATACTGTGGGAAAGGGAAGCAAAGCTGCTCCCACCAAAGAGGGGCTCCACTGACATTTTCATAGCCTACAGAGATGAGGAAGAAAAGAGGAGAGAAGGCAGTCAGAGAAGACAGAGCCACAAGGTGAGTTATACTCAATAATACCGTCGTGTCAGACATGTTTATTTCCTATTATTACTAATTGTCAGCCCTCTAATCAATACAAGCACTCCAATACCCAGGCAAAGGGCATCTGCCTCTGCCTGGCCAGGGCCACTGTAACTGGAGCAGCTGCTTTCCCAGGTACAGGGGCACTGGGAACAGCCAGTTCTGCAGTTTGGCTGGTTTTCCTTCAAACCATCATCATATGTCCATAAGTGAAAAACCAAGTTCGGGGAGTCTATCCCAAGATAAGTTTTTATTAGGTGGTTTGAGGTTTGCTGGGAGACAAGCATTTGGCACCCAGCACACCTGCTGCCCTCGATGCTCAGACAAACACACATGATGGAAGAGACCAGAGGACATACAGCCAGACAAGGCACTATTTTCCAAAATAAAATCTGCAGAACTAATATTGCATTTTTTAAAGATTCATTTTTAAAGGGAATTTTCCAACAGCACTCAGAGACAGCACAAAGAAACAATTTTGCTTCTTTTTTCCTCAACCATGCGGGACAGGAAGGCTTGGGCAGCCCCAGCTCTGGAGGCAGCCAGGACCTCCCAAGCCACTGAAGACAACAATTTCTCTACCTGCCTTTTTGTTTGCTCAGGTTTTGCACGGCGTTGGCTTTGCTCACACCAATCAGACAGCAGCAGGTTTTAAGCCACCAGTCTGATGTCTTCAGCTGTGCCACTGACTGCTACGACACACAGAACATTTCTTGGATGGCCGTGTGTGGGGATACAAAAACCTCATTTACAACTTGGCATCTCAAGGAGGACAGGGTGGTACAGCAGCAGGTGACAAATTAAAAGCCCATTTTTCTATGTATTTTCTTTGGAGCCACATTTCGAATACAGATCCACTGGCAAGGAAGAAAAAAAAAAATCATAGCTCAGATACCTCTTTATGAAAATATGCGCTCAGTCTTTGGGAGAATTATGTCAGAGTAGCCGGTGAACCCCACTCGTGGGAGATCTGCCTGCAGGACACCCACATTCCCACCAGGGAAGCGGCACCGTTCTGCCGATGGCAGGGGGGATTTGTCCCCCCAGGGCTCGGAGCAGCAGCTCCCACTGCAGCCAGGGACACAGGGACACCCGGCTGTGCAGCCTGGCAGCTCCCTGCTCCACAGCACCCCTCAGAGCACCGCAAACCAGGCACACCACAGCTCTCTCTGCCAAGCATCTCTCAGGGGTGGGGTTTTTTTCAGACCCCCACCTTTAAGTTCAGGCTTATTAATGAATTTACTTATATTGAGAAGAATGAAAACAGAAGCTTCTGTTAAGCATTTGTTTAAGGCCAAAAATAGTAATCAAAATAAACCAAATGGGAGTTCTAAAACAAATCTCACTTATCTGTTTTCAAGCAGGAAAGAAACTAGGAAAGAAAACACCCTCAAAATGAAGAGGATCAGATCAGTGGACTCATACAAGCATTAGGCAAGACTCAGTACAAGATCCTAAGACAAGCACTCAGTTTCATTATAAAATGGCTCATAATACATTGTATCATACTCCTCAAGTATGGTCAGAATTAGACAAAAGTACTTCTTTATGTTTAAAAAAAAATTGTTTCAAGGCTATAACTTTGTCACCCAGAGTTACCTACTACATTCCCCACAAAGTATCACTGCCAGAAACACCATTTTTGCCATATAAATCCAGCATAAACAAAAATAAGGTGCAATTCACACACAGCCCTCCTTCTCGACTTCTCCATCCCAGTATTTTTCAATACTCTGCCACATCCCACATGCCCTCTGGGGGAACAGTCTGGTCAGTAAAAGCAAAGAAATTATGAAGGGCAAAGCATGCCATTTTCCTAGAAATAAAGGAGGCCACGAGCAAATTACCCGACCAAAATGCTTCCACAGAATTAAGCAATAAATAATATACAAGCTTGGCATTACTGTGTAATCCAGTGTATCTTAACTCATGTGAGTAATCTAATGAAGCAACAGAAATCTGAGTAAGAACTTGAATGAGTAAATTAAAACAAAGCTACATTTACCTATCAAGGACAATAGCCAGAAGACTGCTGCTTTTTCCAGAGCAGAAGGCAGGCTTGTGCATCAGAAAAACTTCCTTGCATTTTGCAACCATGTTAGTTGGCCCAACAAAAGATACTACGTATTCCTCTAGGCCTTCTCTTTAATTTACACATGAACACATGCCATATACTATATGTATTTGTGTACATTGACATAGTAAGTGTTGAAAGCTTACTTTTTCCAATTACCACTGTGACCTCCTCTTCCCTCCAAAATTAGGAGTCCTCAAAAGCCAAGTTCAGACGCTGCCATGATCATAAAACAGTTGAAACTTCAAGAATTAATGAATTCATGACTGCAACCACACTTGTCCTGAAATTTCTCTATATTAAACAGAAAACAACTATAAACCACAACAAATGCACTCCTTCAGACAGGAAAGCACTGTCACTGTCTAGAAGGAGCAGAAAAGCTATTTTGTTTAGGTGGTTTGCATATGCAGTGTTTTCTTTTTTGCTTATGCTTAATCACGCCCTTTTCCATCGAGCTGGAGTCATTTTTCAGATCTGTTCTTTCTCTCAGTTTTTAAACTTAAAAATAATAAGGTAAGTCAACTTCTGTGCCGAAACTTTGCATCATATCATCATGCACCCTCCATACTCAAATGCCAGCAACAGATTTCCCGGTTTCCCTATTTTATTTCTCTCTTTCTCTGTTTAGAATTTCTGCTTCCCAAAGTATGAAGTTCATTCTTCTACCACGTGTTTTCTCTGTCTCCTTTTAGTTTTCCAGTTTCGGGGACAGGAGATTGAAAGGATGCAGAATCGCAGTCAATTTATCTCATGCAAATCTGTACCTGCTTACATTAACAGATGTTAAACACAACCCAGGTCTCTTGGGTTTCCTACAGTGCCATTGAGGAGCTCCCACAGCCCTGCTGCATCTTCTGCACCTTGAACCTTCCCAGTGCTCTCCTAGAAACTCCCCCAGCAGCAATCTCAGAGAGCCAACAGAAAAAGCAGGACATGCTGTTTACAGCATAGATGCCAAAGGACCATTCCCCTCAAATCTCTTTGCTTCTTTTGCTCTTTCAATTGCAGTGCAAGAAATGACAATAAAATCCAATCCTCTCCAAGGCCAACAAGAAACACTACCACAAAAACAAGACAGAGGCTTCACCCTGCAGCTGCTAGAAGCTTAAGGCTACTCACAATCCTCCAACATCAACATATTTTTTTATTAACAATATTAGTTCTCCAGCAGATCCAGAGAGTTTAAACTTATATTTAAACATGCAACCCAGCTCCAACTACTATCAAGGGGAAAAATTGTACTCACCCTAAAGACAGCAAAAATGGGTCCTAGAGGCTCATCCCATAACAGATTTCATCTCTGCATTACACCAAACACTCTCTTTTCACAAGGCAAGACGAATCTATCTTTATTAACAGTATCTTCATTATCACTCAGTTGCCCACCATGTGAAGCAAGTTCCAGCAATCACCAGGTGGAGCTTGGCTAATCAGCCTCAGTGGTAACCCAGAAAAATCTCCATGAGGTTCAGGTGAGGATCATCAAGAAATAAGCAGAGCGGGAAATTTAAGTACCAGTCCTGTTGGAGGTTGCTTGGACCCTCACCCCCAACTCTAAATTACTTGCAAGCAAATACTATGTAAACCCAGTAACAGCTTTTGTCAGTCCAATCGATTGAGTGGTTAAACTTGTACAGTCAGCAGGCAACCAAGGGAGGCATATATTTTAATGGTAGATGTGGAAACAAAGGAATTTTGATTAGCCTTGGGACTGGAGGGGGTAAAAATACTGGTTTAGGATTTTCCCAGGATATGCATATTAAGAACTTGTCTTTTTGCCCTCTGTGTAATTTTTTTTAATATTTGGAAAGCAGAATTAGGCCACATTTGACCAAACCTCCAGAGCCTAACAGAGCCAACAGAGACTGGAGCACAGTGACTTGTTAACTCTTGTACTTTTACTCATAACAGGATTTCACTAGTGAGCAAGACATTTTCTGCAGTGCTATCAGAGACTGTTTAAACAAACTGTTTCTCTACAAACAGGGACCTTTCCCTCTGCTTCACTTTAAAACCTGAATGCATTGTTTACATTCTCTAATATGAACTAGAAATAACTTCTGCGTAAAGAAACTCCAACTGTTACACTTCTGAAGCAGCCTTCGTTATCAGCGCCAGACTCAAGGAGAACACGACTGCGGGTGATGCTACAAAGAGAGACGAGATCAACCCCACTAGAAATTGCCCTGGAGAACAAGCAGGTAGGGTGGGTTTAAATGAGATCACGACTGAGATTATTTCACCCCCAGCATACCCAAGCGAGGCCTTCAGGTCTCCTGAGTGGCCTTTATCCAGCAAAGGAAACACTTCTCTGCCACAAAGGCTGCCTTACATTTGTACTTGCCACTCCGCTGCGGTAGCAATAAGTTCTTTACTGTTTGTTCAGCTCTTGAAAGTCCTGTAAAGCATTCACCATTCACCTGTCACACTGCACAAACTGAGCCCTTTGAAATGAAAATCTAAAAGTAAATGTGTTCGTCAACGGCTGCTGCTGCAACAACAAGCGGCCCCGACACCAGCTCGAGCCTTCAGGCAGGTAATTCACTTCAACAAGAGACCAGCGAACAACAGTATGTTTTATTTAATTAGGATGAACAGAAGAGATAAACCTCACAGCAGGGTGGGTAATGACAACATTTCAAAAATAATTCATGCCCAGGTAACAAAAGGGCAAATTTCAATTACATAAAAAAAGCTAAAAAGTTGACTTAATACATCCAAGGGGGGAGAGAAAAAAAATTAATAATTGCACTGCATATGATTAACAAGTGGCATTTACAAGCTCTGCAAATTGGTCTTTCTATTGCCTAATCTGTGGCTAGAAGGGGAAAGGTTTTCTTTCTAAGCAAATGCAAACAATATAATGAAGCTACTTATCGCTAGATTCAGATGGGTATTGCAGTGCTATTCGAGGTAAGTTGCACCGTGGAAAGCTAATACCATATACCAATTCAGTGTGCCCACAACGAGATTTGTGAGCCCGTTCCAAATGGCATCACCCAGTTTCCAACTCCATCGGGTCCCTTTGTTCGCATTTTAGAAAAAAAACCCTTGCAGGAGGTCGAAGCCCGAGCCTCCTGTAGCTGGAAATGTCACAAGAGATCATTTAGTCCCTGCACGTCCTTCTCCCCAGAATAATGCAACTCTGATAAGCCACCATAACTCACTGCTGCACATACATATACTCTAGGTGTCGTCAAGAAGATGTAGTACTTAAAACTCACATCACCTTGTTTGTCCAAGAGAACAAGGAACTAGCTTCTCTGCATTGACTAATGGACATCAAGAAAGAAAATGCACTGGAATCTACTTCTGGGCTCTAAAAGTATGTTGAATAAATGCACACACTACAGAGAGCTCAGAGCTGGTCCTCACTTGGCTCCAGCTCCCTCAAGCCCGAGTCCACCAACGCACCCCCCAGAGCCAGGCCCTTCCCTCCACCACCATTTGTCAGTCAAGATTTAGCAGGAGTCTGTAATAGGTTTTATATTAGTAGTATTTCATTACTCCGGCACATTCACCAGCATACAAGGGAACATAATAGCCATCCTTTTTCAGAGGCATTTACAGAGAATACTCATGGAGTGATGAGGGCCTGATGTAGGCATTTTTGTAAGACAGTTCAATTATTGTGGGTAATTAATAATCTTTTGTGTAAAAGAATATTATAATACACATGACGCATGACACCAAAAATGATTTATTTTTTTTTTTTAAATGTGGCTTGCATTTTTCAAACGTTGCAATCACCTAAAACTGATTTCACAAACTGGAATTGGGAAGCAAGATAAAATTAACCAGTTCAATAAAAATAGCTGAGTAAACAATTACCAGTGCATTTATCAAAACAGAAGTAAATATTAATTCTCCAGTATGAGAAAGTCTTGTCATTCACAGAGTCAGAAGGTGAGGTAGGGTTTTTAAAATTCTTTCTATAATAATTGATCACTGGGTACCACCCCAAGCTCTTGATTTAGTTAATTTAACCAAGCTGAAACCACTTACCCAGGTTTAACCCAGAAGTTAATTTGGCACCAAACAATAGATAAAATCAAGCCAAAGCCCCATCTATGATAAGACAATCTGTATTTACACAAGCTTAACGCATCTACAAAACATCATTTTTATATCCAATTCAGAGGATGGCATGAACATCTGCTTTCACTTCAAGACATTAATTTTCAATTATTGAAGAAAAACAAAATAAATCCTGACAAATTACTGGTAACTGTAGAATCTTTTGTTACTCTATTAGTTTATAATAGTAATTTAGAAATCCTACAATTAACGTCCTACAAGAGGTCCCTGATTATTTTTTTTGCATGTGTCATCTGAAGCAATTCAGCAGTGAATGATGTTCTTTAACTTGCACTGATTGTACACAAATATTTTTGAAGAAAAAAGCAGTATTCTGTTACATTATAGTTGTTCTTCTTCAATGGCTTTGGATGTAGCATCATTAAAAATATGATATTTCTATTTTCTTCCCATTCATATTTAAATCTTTTGCATTACCTTTCCCACTCTTTTCAATTTTTGGCCACATTTATTTGTTATATTCACTAAGACCAATGGGAACAGGCCGCAATTAAAAGGTGTTTGCACACAGGCAGGAGTTTCAATCAGTAAAACCAGTTAAATACCACCCAGATCCCACCCAGGAAAGCATACCAGAGGGAGAGAAAGGCAGGAAAATGGGACTTGTGGAGTTCAGGGGAGAATGCTGCTAGGCTTGTAGCAAAATACACAGGCAAAAATTAAAAACTGCAGGCTAATCCCTGAAGGCAGTGCTCGGTGTACTGCATGGATTCAAACGCTCTCAGGGCACCAGCCCCACAATGAAACACCAACATCTCCAATTATTCCTAATCCCCCAAAAGCTACACTTGATAAAGAACAATCAAGAGCATAATCTTATTTGATATGAGTTTTATCAATTTTAGCTGCTGCTTTTACTGTATCAATAAAATTCCACCGAAACTTGAATGAACTGTAAAATTAAAGGATAATCGCACAAGTCTCTTGTATTTGGCAATTATGATTATACTTGTCAAAATTTAATTTGTAGAATGTACTGTTCCGGTACCTTCAGGTTCTTCTCTATCAACTGGGAAAAAAGGAAAATTATATCTTTAAGACAAGTATGAAAGACATTGTTACTTCCACAGTCAACTCTGTAACTGAGCTCCGACATTGTATAATTGACTTTGCAAGCAGAACAACAGCAATATAACAAAGAAAATGTCAGTGTTTTCACAGCGCTAATCTATAGCACTAGGAGGGCCTCCTGCTGTCAGCCAGAGCTGACAATACAATAGCTTTCAAAGGGATATTACCATCACGCTTTTATTCTTGACATCAATCAAGACAAAGAGAATCCTTTTCACAAGACATTCAAAATCAAACCTTTGCATGAGTAGATAGGTAAAACAGCATTCCTTTAAAGAAGATCATTCATAGCAATCAACTAATTGGAACTCAGCAAATGGTTGAAGTATTTTTATTTACTTTGCAGATAACGAAGTAATGAGCAACCCCCCTTTTCTCTTCTTGACTGACACAAATGAGGCAGGTAGGGTGTGAATCAAAAGTTTCTATCAGCATTTTTTGCCAACAGAAAGCAAAAAAATGTGACAGCAATTCTGCAACTTCAAGTAGGATAACAAATCTAGAGTTAATTAGTGCATTCTTTTGCAAAACAGTTTCATTACCAACTAGCACATTTATGCACAAAATACCCCTGCAAGCTGACAGCAATTTGCAGAACTGTCAAATTCAGCAGCCAAAGAGCATCTGATGCTTAAAACCTCGTGCCAATGGGAGCCCAGTCCCCAGAAATGGCAGTCCAGTAATTCTTCAATTACAATTACATGGGACTGGAAACCTACGGGTTGCCATTCCCAGCACTGCACCTTACAGAACCACCTCCAAGCATGAGAAGCCACAGTTTGAGGAGAAGGAGGAAAACCTGCCTTCCTCAGCTGCCCCACTGGCTTGGGTGCCCCCTGCTCCCTACAGCAGCCAGCATGAACAAACTTTTAAGGACATTGGTATTGATATCAGTCACCATCACTTGTACTGGGAGACAGACAGTGTGCTTTGACATTCACAACTGTGTAATGGTTCTGCTGTTCAGGAACACGTGGTTTTAACAACACTGAGTAAGGTACAACTCTTCCTTACAGAGAACTGAAAAAACTCGCAGCAGCTGAGGTTATGGCAGCAGGACAAGAGTCTGTAGTGGGGAAAATTTCTTTCGTGGCCTTTGTCTGTGATGTGAAGTAAAGCTTCACAAGAGGCCAGTGTTTTACTCCATCATTGCTACCACCACACCATCTCCACAGTGTTTATTTTGTAAACCAATAAAGACTCAACCCCTCACACTTTTATTCCATCCTCATTGATCTAAAGCCACCTTCCTTTAAGTCAAGTAGAACTTTGTCCCCAACTACCATCTTTGAGGTTAATATCTTCAGGTCTGCACAAACTAATGGTCAAAACAAATCAGTGTACTGTATTGCAAATCATAAATTCCATATCAGGGGGAAGTCCAGGGCTACTGCTGGAGTTACAGCTGCAGGAATTACTGCAAGTTTCTGCCAGGCTGAACCTGAGACCAGATAATACAGCACAGGGGCCACCTGACCTGCAGCTGTGCTGGCATCCAGCTTGGGTTTGCCATCGCTTCATTTTCAACAGCACGCACCTAAGAGTTGTCAACATTCGATATTCCTGTCAAAGTCAGTCACTTCATTAAAGTCAGCATCGTTCCCACTTAATGTGCAGGCAACTTGCCTCTTGCATGCAGAATAATCCCTTTCATCACAGGCACAGACTGATCCTATCTTAGTGCATAATCTTTCTGAATGAAAAAGGATACACAAATCTCAGTAGTGGTTAATAAACAGCAAAGCTGCTATACAAAGTGAAATAAATACATGGAAAAGAGAAAAAACAGTAAATTATTTTAAGTCCTAAATGCTAAACATACATCCACATAATTTATGCTTGTTTTCTTCTCAGTTGAATTGGGAAACCTGTGACCTCAGAGTGCCTTTATTTATTACATCTCAATTATTTCCATGGAAACGTGTACTGTGGCAATCTACTGGGCTGGCAGCTCCCTAGACCACAAAATGTATACAACGGACTTTTTAAAAGCAGAAGATATGGATGAATAGAAGGAAGGCAGAATTTCTTTATCCTACATGCACATATGAGCTGCCTCCTATTATCCAGAATTTCACCCAGATTCAGCTCATTCCTTAGACTCCCTGTTAGGCAGCTCATGCTAAGACCTGTAATTTACAGCCAGTTTATGCTGAAGGTGAAAATACATTTTTTTTTGTGCCTAGAGACTACAGAAATATTTGGAATCTTTAAAAACTGGGCTTTACCCAGCTCACTGTTGCAAAGACCTTCTAGATATTTCTACATTACAGGGATAATGTTTCTCAGCTATGACTTGCCAGTAACCTACCTGCTTCAACTCAATAAAAATGCTCTTGTAAATAGTGATCACTTCTGTATCAGAATTAGGGTCAAAATTTCATTATAAAGTGCCAACCACTTGTGAGAGATATTGCTGCCTAAAAAGTAATGAGATAGAAAACAAATGACTAATAAATGGTAAATATTTAATGTTATATATCACGAGATGTCAAGGTTTACTAACTAAGCTTTTAGAGCAAACACCGTTTGCACTGGTATAGAACTATTTGCTGAATGTGACACCTTAACAGAGGAAAATATTTTAAACTCCAGAGGCCTGGCCACTAAATGTGATCCCCTCATCCAAGAGAAGTCATGACCCGAGGCCTGCTCCACTGTTCTCAAACTGTGATTCTTTTAGTTTCAAACAAGGTATTTCAGAGCATCTCCCAGAAATAGCTCTAGCTCTGCCCTTTCTTCTGCCCACAGACTGTAACACTCATCTACCAATTACTGAAGTAGCTCCTTTAGCAGATTGTCCTGGATTGCGGAGGATCACAACCCCACGCTGCAAACCTGCCCCACAGGACAATGCTAAAAGGTTCCCTTAGTTGGTGGAAAAATTATTAAGGGGTTTATTACAAAGATGAAGGACCGACTTTACAAAAACTTGATAAACATCTGAAGCACGTACGACTTACATTGCAGTGATCTGTTAAAGAATGGATATTTCACAAATAGTATAAAATGGCCCTGGATGGGGTTTCAATTCGTTCTTTAGCTGGTCGATTAGCTGCACGCTAATTCTGTCCACACACAAGTTACTTAATTACAGGCGCTTTGGACTTTTTTTTTCATCTTCTGGGCACCCGAAGTTCTGATCCTTTTGTGCTTCTTCAACAAAGCCTCCGGACCACTGAGTTTGCGACTTCTGCTTTGTGCAGAGGACAATAAAACCTTCCCCAACATCAGCTAACCTCCTCGTGGCTGGGAGCGAAAGGCTTCGGGAATCACGCCTTCCCTCTCGCACCCATTCACTTAAAAGTCAAAAAGCTGGCAAGGCGTGCAGTACGGCGCGGGGCTGGTCCTGGCCCTCCTTTTACGTTTCGCCAGCAGTTGTTTTCTTATGGAGGTAAACAGGAGGTTTTAAACACCCCTTCGCTGTGCGTGGAGAAGAATACGCGTGCTTTAATGTCTAACCTTTATTAATATAGCCGTCACTAAATATGGCTATTGTTTCTTCAAGCCCAAGCAAGTTCTCAGCCTCTATCTATCAAATCGGGTTTAATTCTCCCCTTCTTTCACCACCCTTACGCGCATTGGACAGCGGGAGCAAACAGACGGCGCTACTATTCCCAATCATAAAGGAACATTAATTTCAGGCTAACCGGCTAAAACACGGGTGTGCTCATTCCTCCCTTCCCCGGCCCGCTGATGCGCCACCGCACCCGAGCATCCCCGCGAAAACTTTCCTCCCTCCCCGCCTCAACGATGCCACCGGCTTCTTTCATCAATTATCGCGACACGTGTCGCCGGCGACTCTCGGCCGACACCGCGGTACCCGCACAGCCCGGGGACGAGCGGCGGGAGGGCGGATGCTCCGCGTGGGGAGACGCCGTGGGTTCCGGGGGGAGGGGGGGTCTCCGCCGCCACCGGCCCGTACCGGGGGGGGATTCGCAATCCCCGCCAAGCCGGGCCCCGGCCCTGATTGGCCGCGTAGCGGCGGCGGAGGCGGCGGCGGCGGCTGCCCGGGGCCG